>JAAGAY010136045.1:65123-94312 GCA_011801015.1 Ardeotis arabs
AGTTGAGGGGGAGTGCTGGCCTCGCTTGATGACTACACAATGAGGAGTGATATATTTTAATTTAAACACCATAAACCTATTGAGTGCTTAATTAACTTTAACCGTCTTTAGGGGAATGAAGCCAATTTGAGGGGGTCAAAAGGAGTTGTTTCAATATCAAACAGTTTTACATAGTCAATCCATTCATTCGGCCTACAGCTACTGATTAACACACAAAATTAACATGTTAGTAAAAATTCATATTCAGGTCTCTGGGGAAATTAAGATGCACATGCACAGAGCATGATTAGCACAACTATTGTTTTCCCCCAACAATATAATTTAATGGGTTTTCAGAATTACAGAAAGAGAGACTCGGTGCTGGTTTGAATTGATTATTTACCACAAAGCTTTGAAATATAGAGAAGATGGAAAACATCCTGAGCCAAGAGGCCAGCGACAGAGAAAATCAGGAGCAGAGCAAGTCCCTGCTGCAGAAGGGTACGGCTGGAGCAAGGGAGCAGGGCAGTGTGAGGTCCTCACGTGCCTCACAGCGCAGCCTCCTCTGCGTCCCGATCAGCCTCCCCAAGAGCTCTTCCCTTTGCCCTTCCCTGCTGACGCCTTCTTCTCCTCCTCCCCTCCTTCCCTTTCATATTTCGACATTATTTTTCCATTGTGTCATTTGTTTTGGTAAGAGAACAAACAGCTCAAAGCTTCTTCCTGTGCCTCAAAATATTGCACACGCCAGTTACTTTTCAGAAATAAGAGGATTAGGAAGGGTGCCAAATAGACAAAGCAAAGGTGAATAAAAAAAGGCACTATTTAAAAAATATACAACTGGCAAGCCAAACAAAAATCACAGCCTGAAGGACGAGGCTTAAGTAATACTGAAATAAAACGAGAAATCCTCAGTGACTTCAGTAGTTTTTGGATCAGACCCTCACAAGTGGGCATTCCCCACCATCCTACAGGGCAAATCGTCATTTCCAGCACAGAGAGGCACCGAGAGAGTTACCAGCCATGTGGTTACACACGGAGGTGCGTCATATGAGGCCACCAAAGCCTGAAAGTCAACAGCAGAGCAGGAAGGCAGAGAGTAGCAAACGTGTGATTTCTTGCACACTAAACTATCAGTAGGCCTCATGTTCAGCAGGTTAAAAAAATGTAGTTATATGGGGTCGAGACCAACAGTTTAGGGTGGAAAAAAAAAAAAAAAAAAAAAAAGACGACTCCTCCCTCTTATCTGGATAATATATATCCAGAGTCTACACAAAGATAGATTAACTGTCAAACTAATAACAGTCTTGTGACTGGCAAATGGTCTCCTGGCTTTCTAGGTTTAACATATTTTACAACAGTAAAGTCCAAGACACAGGGAATTGTCTCATCCTAAATGTAGCTAACCGTGCATGCAGCTGGTTAGAAATCTAGCTACTACATCCATCTACTATCTTGAGCTACCAGACCTCAGATCTCACAGATCTCCAGTCTGCAGTGCAAGAAAAGCTTCTAGCCACAGTGCCTGTGGATACCAACAACATCCATACTCATGGGGAGAGTCTGGAGCAGGAACTGGTGATCTTTCATGACATAACCAGGATGAAACAGGCACCCAGAAAGACTATGCAATCTCCATCCATCTTACTTTTTTCAAAACTCAACTGCACAAAGCCCCATGCAACCCGATACAACTTCTGAGCTAGCTCAGCCTTCAGCAAGAAATTGGACTAGAAGATTTCCTGAGATCCCTCCCCACTTAATTCTCCTATAATTTAAATCAAGCATTCCAGTAGAGTGCCTTCTGATGTTCAGAAGTCAGGAGCCATACCTCACGCAGCACCAGGATGTTGTGGCACAACGGCTCCTAACCATGGCGCAGACAGGAGCACTTGGATCCCAGCTTGCAGTGAGCCTAGAGTTCAGGAAAAGCCAAGAACGCCATTCTCTACAAACTGGGAACATGCCCCTAAATATAACATAATAAAATGCTGTCCTCTTCCATAATCCACAAAACCAACTTAAATTCAGGGCTGTGATGATCCAGGAATCTCTAAATCCCTATGCAAAGTCTGTTAGAATCAGAAACCCAAGTGCCAGAACAAGAACACAGATATCTACTTACTTGGTATTGCAGGAGCATTTGGCAAAGGAGAGCAAAACAAAGCCTAATAAAAATCAACATGCAATTAGTTGGGTCGGAATTTTCAATTTACCTTTTCAAGACTTATATTCTGCTTTCACAGTTCAGCATCTGGGCATGCAATTCCAGGTGCCTAGGTATCTTTGTGCAGGTCTAATTTAAACATTAGACAGAATTAAATAGTTAGGATGGCCAACAACAGTTATGAATCTATATTTAAAGGATCATTTTTGGAACAAGGACTAATGAGAACAATAGCATAATCCCGTTCATACTTGCATGTGATTTCCATTCTACATCTGATACTAGTTTTCTACGTAGAAAATTTTAAAGACCAAAGACTATGAAAGGCATCTGGAGTCTGTAGATCAGAAAACAGCATTAAAGAAAATACTGGGGGTAGTGGAGCAGAAGTGGATGGGGAAAACTGGCCGAATGCCTCATGAGAGCACAGGTTAGGAAAGTAATGTTTGTTTTATCATCACATGATTGTCGTGAAAACTATGGTGATGCACATAAAAGTGGGAAGTTGGGAGCTATCTTGAATTCAGCTCTTAATCAAATGCTGGAAGAAATGTGAGAGAATAAGCACAGTTCAGCAGTGATCATAGTTAAGGTACACCTCCTTGCAGAACACAATGTGTAATAGTAACCCACAGGAATATTTCAAGAAAGGAAAGTGATTTATTTATTGCAAAGATGGAAGTCAGAAATAGCTCATAATGGGAAAAGTTAGGAAACTTAAAAATAATTCCAAAGAAGTAAAAATATATTTAAAGTGATGGTGTTAAAAATGAGTCTGAAATGTGGGAAAGCAAGATATAAAATCAGGATTGTGATCTTACAGAGAAATAAGAGGAATCTGCAGAACCGACAGCAAAACGTAGAGAAGCAAGGAGGATAAATAACTTTCAGAAGACTTCTCACTATTTAATAGCCAGCAATACATAAATAGAAAAGGAGAATGAGGAGATTACAGAGAAGCAAAAATATTTCTGTTAACTGGCTTCAGCACAAAAAGAATCTTGCCATTTCAGAGATACTGAGGTCATGGTCTGCCAGAAAACCTATTCAAATTCAGTAAAATAGCCCATAAACAGAGACATTACAGAAGGAGGTGATTATTTTCAGTGAATTTCTACTAAAAATTAGGACCAGACAAGGCTGACAAAGATTTCTAAGAGAAGCAGACATTGTAGCTATTAAAAGAAATTTTGTTTGAGTGCAGGCATACATTTAAAAGGAATGGCAAAGGCCAAAGGATGATCATACTTAAAACCAGCTTAAGAGACAGGTGTTATGGATGGGCCTGGAAATCGTGCATCACAGTCCATTTCACTGGATCTGTCTGAGTCTACAAGATAGAGATCTGGATGTGTTCTGTCAATTGAGCAGGGAAAAGAGAAGGAGCTGAAAATCTGGCTCTGGCTGAGTCGTCTTTACATCAGGATGAAGCAGAGTAGTTAAAAACACATCAGCTTTTCTCCCAGTGCAGCGTGAGACTAAACAAGTACAGCATCTGTAAAGATGAATGAACGCCTGCTGCCCTACCTGTAGGAATTGTCAAAATTGCCAAACTAAGCACATGTGGTTATCATTAGGCAGTATTGAAAAGTCTTTTGATCAAAGCACCTTCTAAGGATCTACTAATGAAATAACCAAAACTGACTGTTAATGTGTCAGGGTGAGTGTTGAGAACAGGGAGCACTAAGATATTGTCAAAACTAAACATGAACCAGCCAGGTGACACCGCCCCGTTGAGGTCTGAGCTCCAGGTAAGGATCAGCAACCAGTTCAGGAAGAGGTGTTGCCAGGGGAAGAAGCAAAATACTGGCTTCAGACCAATTTGTGTATTTATTTTTAAATACTTGAAAAAAAAGTGGGCACATACGTTGTATAGGTGGTAGAAGTCTCTACTTTCAAAACTGTAAAACTTTGGAAAACATTAGAATTTCCCTGTGGGTCTTTGCAATGGGTAATTCAGAAACACAATGGCATTCAATTTTCATGAAAATGAGGCCCACAGCGTCCAATAAATAAACTGCTTAGAATTGCCTATAACATTAGACACTAAAAAGTCTGAAAATTAGTTTCTGTGGCTCATGTTCAGGGAATCTAAACTTAAGGATAACATCTTCCCACTGTAGAACCACGGTAAATAAAAAGCAACAGTATGACCAAGACAAGCACCAGTACACTCTGCCTTCCAGGAAAGCAAGAAATAAAAACATCACTATTACATGAATTACTTTTTTTTTTTTATCTTTACCTTTGGCTGCTGCAAATCAAAGGATCCCACATTTTATGGATCAAGATACCTTTTTCATGGGAAGAAATTAACAAAAATAGCACGATTTATCAGCACAATTCTATAAATGACAGGAGATAGCACACATACAGAGCAAGAAAATTTTCCACTGGCTTTTCTCAGAATCCATGAGCCAAAATACCCAAGGAGAAATCAGAGTGCAACAGCATAACACACAGGAGTCTAACACATAAGATACAACAGAAGGGCTTGTACATAAATACTATTACTGAATCAAAAATTTACATTGAAAAATGAAATATTGTTAAAAGATGTGACTAGAAAACAACATTAAACTTTACAGCAAATAAACAAGAGATACTTTTTATCACATACATAGAAGAAAAAAAAAGAAATTTTCATCATGACAGAGCAACAGATACATACTGAGCAGCATCTTTCATGAAGTCTCCTGGCAGAAAAACCTCAGGAAGTGTATGAACCACCATGTCTCACTGAAGAATTTTAGAAAAAAAAAACCATCTGTTTACCTCACTTACATAAGACTACTTTCTGTCAAAAAGCAAATGATAAATAATGATGAGGTTACCTCAGTAATTACTTAGTTAAGTCGTATAATTATAATTTACTCCCATAATCTGCTTTTATCACAACACAATAAGTCATAAGTAGGTGATTAACAGATAAATTCCATGCAAAGGCCAAAAAGTATGGTTTGTATCTAAGAATAAGTGAGCAGATATACCTTCAATAGCATAAATTATTTAGTCTAACACAGAATAAGCAACACAACTAGTGCTCAAAGTTTGTCAACTCTGTGTGTAGATCCTCAAGCTCATGTAATACTCTTAATTGGATGAGCACCAACATATGGAATATGCGTGAACTTAGGTAATATAACTCTCTGCAAGCATGCAAAAAGTTCTGAAGCATTTTTTGCTAGCTGGTAAAAAAAATAAGTTTAGAAAAAGCACTGAATTTATTTCAGATTAGATGTTGTCTGGCAATTGTTTAACTTAAAATAAATAAATAAATGGAGAGGGGGGAAGAAACTCGCAGAAGCTGAGAAATACATTCACAAATTGCATCAGTAATTCAACTTGAAGAGCACAAACACACTTGACAATTGCAAACTCTGTGTATGTTTTCCACTGAAACCACGCAGGCACCTACCAGTGGCATATGACAGGACATAAGCATATATACATTTTACAGAGGTTTACAGCAGTATATTCTAGAACACTATGTGGCTTTGCAGTTGCAAAAAGAGCGCTCCTTTGTTTTATGTGCATGATGAAAATAGAAAAATGTAATTGCATCAAGTACTATGAACTTTTTGTATTGCACAAGTGATAGTCTGAACTCCACTTAAAAACAGAAGAGCAAAAGCTTTTCCTATTATGATTTTTTCAAGCAGAATAAGTGAAGAGTTATGGCAAGTTCATGCCACTTCTAAGATACTTAACACAAGTATCATAATTGTCACTTAATGGGTCAGGAAACAAAGACAGACTTGTCTCAGCGGTGTTGTCTGTTCTCTATAGATCACACTTATTTTCCTTTCATATTTAGGAAATGTAATTACGTCTAATTCAAATTACAAGAGAGAATAATTACACAAAGCCTTTTTTTTCTTTATAGTTAATCCTCCGAATATTTTTTTTTGCCAAAGCATACAATTTTCCAAAAAGAAAACATTAACTTATGTGGCCCATATGGAATTTACTTAATTGTACGATATTCTAATATGGTTCCCTGCAATTAATTATGTTAATTAGTTAGATTATGTGTGAAAAAATCCTTCTAATGAACCATTTTTCTGTAGTTGTGAAAGATAACTAGGCTCTGCAGTTTAAACAAGACATATTATATCAATGTTGACCTACTGAAGATTTTGAGAACCTTGAATTGTGTATTTTGTGAGACTGCAACATCCTGACTATAATTAAACACAATATTGGATAATACTGTCTGTTTGATATGATAGCTCAATCCTACTTCAGGAGTAAATGCTATATTATTGATTACAATTGGGGGAGGTAAAAAAAAAAAAAAAAAAAAAAAAAAGAAAAATACCTTCAATAGTTCTACAACTAGGAGGGCAGAAAAGGATTAAAAGAAAGCCTTTAACAATCAGCATGTGTAAATGTCTTTTGAAAATGGGCCAACAAGCTAGATCAACACGGATTTTTGCAAGAAAGCAAGTTACTGTTTGTTTCCTACAAATTAAATACAAGTTACTACTACTGTGTGATCAAAGAAACAGATCATTGAATGTGAAATCCCTTCCACGATGCCTTCTACAGAGTATGTTTTGCAACAGTCCTGGGGTACTGTATCACTTTAAATTTAATCTTACACATTCAATGTAAAATGTGTGTTTTCTACATACACATTTTTTTTTTTTTTTTTTTACTAAAATGAGGAATGCACTCTACTTCCTCGCCTGAGTTTTCAATAGCAAAGGTGAGCACCTTTACATAGATACCAGGGTTTTTGTGCCGACATAGCTTTGTGTCAGGGCTGGAAACAGTTTTCCAGGACCATGCTGGGACTCCTGGTACATTGTGCATTCAGGTGGGAATTCATGTCTGTCTGGATCTTCCATCTCCAAATACACCCTCTGTATTTGTAGGTGGATGAAGTATTGACAGAACACCCTTTTCAGCTATAGATGCTAAACCTTGAGATGTACGCATCCACCACTGCATTCCTATTACCAAATTCAGCCAGAAGCTACTTCATAAACATCGGGTTTGTTTGTTAGGCTGTATTTCTTTTCATATTCATTCTGTAAACTGAGAACAAAATCTCACTTTCTTCACCACCATTTTCAGCCCAACACTGCACCGTGTAACACGGAACAACACTGTACCACAAAGCTCACAGAGAAAAGTACTGGCGAATTGGCATGTATATCCATGTACATGACAGCAGAAGTCTTCAATGGCACTTATTCATCACAGACTTATTTTAAAAAAAAAAACTTCACTATGTCAGGACAAACAACCTCTCAGACAAAGAAAAATCCAGACCTAGAGGTCATGACGGGATCCATCTTTTGCAAATAGTACAGATGTCATGTTTTTGTGGGTGGTAGAGGACAGAAACAGGGTTGCAAAAAGCCCTGCTGCTCAATGGTGAGGGCAATGGATGCTCAACACAAAAATGATCCACAAAGAGATTCAAGTCAAATCAGCCTCTTTCCTTGGATCCTGAAAGGTTTTGCCTATGTGTATCTGAAAATATATTAACGCTACAGAATCACTGATGTTGGCCCAAATGTCACATTTAAGTCAGTTTCCAATTATTATCTTACCATTTATATTCATTTTCCCTTAATGGGAGCACTGTTACAGCACTATAAAAAAATTCTGCTATGGTCACATACATTTCAGACTTGACAGGCCAGACAGCCGAGAAGCCCTGTAAATATTACAGATTACCTAAATCTTTTTGACCAATAGATACTGATGTAATAATAAAAGATAATAGATGGAGGCAGAGGAGAAGGGATGAGGGTATATTCCAAACAAACTAAGCTTGTGTTGATTTCCTCCAACTGTTATATTCAAGTCAAATTCGCTTCCATGTAGTCCACATTCTAAAAATGTTTATATACTTTGGGTTTCATCTTTTGGCTTGACTGTTGTTAACAAACCAAGAAAGTTCAGGACTACATTATTGTTTATCCCTCGAAGAACAATGGAAGTATTGCTACATGTCAAAGTCAACATAGTGCACCTGGTAATGAACATCGTATCTCTTGCAAATGCCATGAATTTTGGATGCACTGGAAATTCTGCCAGTACTAGGTCTGCCAAGCCTAACCACAAATTATTAAAAATTACAAACAAAACCCTCACACCAAAAAAAAATCTGTTAAAAATTACAGCTGTATTCATAAGTTATAAGCAAAATTCAAACATCTTTTCTCTCTGGGTCTACAAGCAACTGATTCCTTAATATTGCATTTTGTGTGTCTCCATACTAAGCTAGTACAAAACCAAAAAGGCAATCTTAGCAAAGTTGGTTATTTAGGTGTCTTCCTGTGTTATGAAATGCAGGAAACCTTAACTATAAATTAACCAACACAGATAATTTAAAATATTTACATACTTTCATTTTAATAAAATTACTTGTACGCTGACTCGCTCACAGCTGAAAGACTGCTAGTGAAGGAACTCTCCAGTGTACATTCCTTTAGCAGATATCCTTGCAGAAAAATGTCACAATAATTTTGCTAGCCTAAGAAGGTACATATTAGTCCAACTACCTTTCTTTTCAAACTGTAATTTTGCAGAATAAACATACAAAATGTTACTGTATAGCAAGAAGGAGTTTGTATCTCGCTGTCCCTTGGATCACACTGAGGCGCTAACCAGCACGAGGAAGGACGACGGTCTTAATTGTCACCACCGCTTCCTCAGAGATCTCCCACAATGATGCTCGCTTGCAGGTCACAGCTGAGAGCACACCATGGGCTAATAGTTTAGTTCTCAGTGCAATTTCTAGAATATCATTAAAGGCGCTCTGACAGTGAGCCTTTAAAGCGCCTTATCTTGCTTTAATGCTCTTTAGAGAAGAATTAAACAGGACTAACACATTTCCAATGAAGTTTATATGAATAGTTCAAGAATGCCTCCATTATACTTCAATTTTATTTTTTTTTTTTCAGAGAGCAAAGTAGTGACAAGATATAGGTCATAAAACTTGTTCAGTTCCCACCACAAAATATCTGTACACCACAACTTGTCTCAGCACTTCCTCATGACTTAACAACCAATAGTCTCTGTGCCTGTACCTTCTTTCCCCATCAGCACCACGTGCACCATCAGAGCAGGGATTACAGTCTGTGTCATGCTATGACTGGCAGGAGTTGAAACACCCAGGATAAGTTCATTAATCTTTTTGTGGCAGTTGCTGGATGCAGCTCTAACAACCACACAGTCTTAAGCTGCAGCACTGTGTAATCCTTGAGAAGTCTTCCCTAAAAAAAAAAAAAAAATAAAAATCTGTGCACCAAGTCACAGGGTTCCTCTATTCTTAGCTCCAAGCCTTTCAATACTGCAATAGTTTTAAATTAAATGATTGGTGATGAACAAATATTCTTTCCATGTGTATTGTACACTTCAACACACCACTGACAGTTTTAAAAATTCATGCATTAAAATAATTGTCTAGCTATGTATTTAAAACAATTAAGTCATCATTAATTCAGTTAATGCCATAATAGGCTTTTAGAAATAACAAAAGAGTCTTTTCCCACGACATACATCGATATGATATTTGTCTAACTAGGTGATCTGCTTATTATGCACCAATTTAATGATTTCTTAAAATATGTAGCAACAAAATGCACAAAGTAATAAAAGTTACCCTATGTAACTATTTGACACTAAGTTTCAAAACCTTGACCTGCCAGTCTAACTAAAAATACATTAGTGCCACCACAGGACCTCCCAATTCACTTGGCACCAAAGGGTTAATCTCACACATTTAATATCCTACCTCAAACAAGAATAATTGTAGCAAGAAGCAAGCTCTTATGGTAGCCTTAGTAAGACCACTACTGCTACTTCTTCAGAACACAACAGTAAAAAAGCCATGCAAATGGAGATGAATGGAGCACAAGCCACTGAGGTAATTAAAAATGTATTTTCCATCTCCTAGTAATTGAATTGTGTACAAGCTGCAAGTTAATGAGGTCATCTACCCTCGAGCACTGACAGGAAAGCAGGAATAATTATCTTTCAATTTTTTCTTATGTAGCAATTAATTTTAACCATTCGCCTACACCCCACTCCCACGTCCCTCATTCCAGTCAGTCAAAGTCATAGCTAAGCCGAATTGACAAGCAATTGATATGGTAGCGGCACAGAGCCACCGAGGCGGGCAAGGTAATCAAGGGGCTGCAGCTGTTGAGGGCTAAGCGCTTCCAGGTGAATGTCACCTGAGATTTTGCATTCTGCCACTCGGAGGACCTGGGACACACAGTAGTGCCTGACAGCACATCTGGTGCCAGGTGGGCAGGGAGGGGACATTGCTGATTCGGGAAGGGAACAGAAGGATGGACAAGGATTGATGAATGGACAAGGCTTGCAACAAAAATGTCTTTTTTTTTTTTAGGGCTCATCTACTATCACTGAGTATTGCATACCACATTTGGTGGCTGTATGATAAAGAGCCTCATGCCTTGGCTTTTAATTCAAAACCAAACACCGGTTAGACTCAAACCCTCATGATGCCTCCTGTAGCTATCTGACATGGACTTACAGCAACTCTGCGCTTAAAAGGAACTAAACATGTGCCAAATCAACTCAGTGAGAGTGGGTCACAAAAAGCAGTTTGGTACTTTAACCTGTGGACCGAGGCCTCGCAAGCTCTGTGCAGATGCCCACATCTAAAACTGGACTGGCAGTCTCTGTGGTTCTTCCTTTGACCTGAGCCATCTTTCAACAGCTAAAATGAGCAGTTCTGTTCACACAAAAGCAGGCAGCTAGGGTCTTTCAACAATTGTAACATCACCAATGTAACAAATGTACTTAACTCAAAATGTTTCACTAAAATGGTTAAGATCAAAGGAGGAGGCCTAAGTGTTTGGTTATTAATACAATTCCTACATTTCCTCCCTCGCTTAAGACTGCCAACGTTATCAGCACACTGCATGCTAGATGGACTTAAAGAAGGCCATGTGAGCCCATACCACAGTGACAACGTGCCCCTGTATGTCAGTCAGTGTATGTCGACTTGTTCCACTTGCCCTCAAGTTAAATTTATTTTACAATATTTAATTTTTATTTTTGGCTAGCATTTTTAGGAAGAAGCCCTTTCCTAATAGCAAGAACTCTGATTCAGATGCTCTTACATTCATGAATTATGACAATGACTGTGTCCTACTAACCTAGCTGAGCAGAGTGGCAAGCCTGCCTGCCAGGTAAAACTCCTTCACATTTGCAAGATGTATTAAACAGTCTTTCTTATATGCTTTCTTATACTGTAACTGCAGAGAAACATGATAAAAACAGTAGAAATTATTCTGTGTCAGTGGTGGTGTAAACAGAGAAATCTCAGACCATTGCCGTGACCTCCAATTCCACAATCCAGCTGCCTCCTCGTTTTACTCTTACTAGCCAATTCAAGGGATGTTTTTTTAAGTTGATTCTACGTATTTCAGAAGTTTCCAACAAATGTGTTTCCTTTTAGATGCGCATAATTTTCAAAGCAAAGCTTGGTAGAAAATGCAACAGAAGTTAGTCCCCAATGCTTTACTTCACTAGAAATGCAAATAATGGTTATTGCGTGGGTGAAAGTAGGCAACACCTGGAAAAGTGGTACATATAAAGGTCACCTCAGCTTCAGTATAAAATTAGCATCAGGAATGAAATCAAAGGCAAGCAAATGCCAACATGTAGAGACTGGAGGGAAAAGAAGTCGTCACTTTCTTTTGAGCACATAAAGAATATAACAGCACATGACAGTGCAGTAATATAGTAATAGCAGTAATTTCTATACATTTATCATCTAACTTTCTATGTACTTTGCAACAGAGTCTTTTACTTTTCTTCCCATTGATGCTGCATTTCACAATCTAAAAGCTGTTGAGCTAAATGTAAATAGATTAGGAAGTGGAAAACATGAAGTTTGTTTCTCCTGTAATGAAGATCAATTTTTGCTTCTGGCACAAGACTTCACAATCTCAATTTCTCGTGTCATAGGAAGATGTCTGATACCTGTAGCATATGTACAGAGCAATACCTTCATGAATATCAGCAAAAGGACTTTTTTTACTGGAAAAAATGTTCTGCCTTTTGCTTTTTCCTTCACTACTGAGCAGTGCTCAAGATATTAGAAATTGAATCACTTCAAGAAATCACAAATGAAAACAAGGGCACTGACTCCCATTTAGCCAACCAGAAACAAATATTCTTGGGTAATCACAAAATAAAACCACAATTTTTTGCTCAGAGTTGAAATAACAACAACAAAAAAAATCCCAAAACAAAACAAAAATTCAACTTCCCTCCCCAAGCCCCAGTAGTTCAACTAATTGGAGCTAGGTGCAAACCTGGGACAGTTGCTAATACTGGTGACAAGTCCAGATGAAAAGCAATCGCTCACAGTATTACAGAGAAAAGCACATTGATAAAGCTAGTATCCATTACTCATAATTAAATTCATCTGAAAACACAGGGGGACATGATAGAAAGACGTGAATTGTACTACAAAGACAAACTCATTCTCAGTGGTAGGTTAAATGTTGTCAGTCAATCCTAACCATTTCATAGCCAGCTTTCTCTCTGTAATGGCAGATTAAACTTGGCAGACTTGATGGGGCGTAATAAACTTCATGTAGCTACCATTCCTCCTCTTTTTGCAAAGCTGGGGCATGTTCATCCCCTTAGGTTTACTCCAGAAAGGCTAGAAAAAACAAGATCAGTTTCTGTGTCCTCTGGAGGTTCTCCTGCTCCCATTAGAAGGGAAAGTTCAAGTACATCTGCATAAATGGAGGAAGTTGCTTCATCCTCTTTCCTGCCTCTGAAGCGCAAAAGGACAGAGGAACAAAGTGCTTACTCAAATAGTGCCAGTGATCAAAGAGCAGAGACAAGGCTTAAATAAAAAGTTAACATTATACAGCTTCTTCTCTTCTGAACACATGTAATGTTCTGCTGGGTCAGATAAATGGTCCATCCTGGGAAACATCCTGTCTCCCACAGAGGGGAAAAAGGAGATGCTATTTCATAAGAGCAGGCAACCTTGATCATTTTCTGTGGCTTGTTTTCTTTGTATCTCCAAGCATCCAAAAGTGTTGTCTTGGCATATTTCTAGGGCACATCCCTGCTTAATTCTTTCAGTGTCTTTTCGTAGACCTGCTGTCCATCAGTTTGTCTACGTCCTCTTTGAACTTGCAGATACTATGTCTCTGCAACTTTTTGTGGCAATTGGTTTTAGACTTTTACTACCCATTGCGTTAATACTTTATCTGCTTGCTCATCTTCTAGTTTTTTTTTTTTTAAGTTCTCTTATTATGCCAACAAAGTGTCCCTTTCCCTGTTCTGCCTCTGTCACAAACTGATCCCAGCAGTAGAAACAAGGGGTAGTTACTCCTAAAGCTCAGTATAAATCACAGAAGGACTTGAGAAGGAGAGGGAGGAGGAAAAGAGAGTAATTCTTGCCATTAGAAGTAAACATCTTGCCCTCATTGTAAAAATGTTTTTATTGAAATCCAAGATGAACTTTCCTTACTTTCAGGGATTTTATATATCCTAGATAAATATTTAGAGTTACCTCTAATGAATAGAGGGTAAATTGTGATGATGCAAAAATTGACAGGTTTTTTTTTTTTTTAAATACTTAGCACTGCCAAATTCTATTCTACATATTAGTATTAGATATATTATATGTATTAGATATATTTACATATTATATCTCCACATTAAAATACTTCGGGGATGTTTCTGTTTTTGTTACAACTTCTTGTATTTATACAACATAACATCTCTGTGAATTTTATGTTCATTTTCTGTAAATCCAAGGCTTCACATTTGGATTAATTCCCTTCTCTTTCTCTACCTTTCCTGCAATGCAGAGCTGGAGAAAAAGAACATATGAAAAACTAGCCCCAGAATCAGCAAAAGCAAAAGCCTTTATTGAATCATAGCAGACCTGACTGCTTTTTGGGTTAACCATGAGAAAGGGAACCACCTCTACCTCAACACACATCAAGATCCGTAACAGTAAGTTACCTGACTATCAAAAATGCTCTATGGTCAGGAGAATTCATGCAGCAAATGTCACTCAAAAAAAAAAAAACAGATTAAGCACTTTCTCTCCAAAAATCGGAAAGCTAAAACTTAGATACATTTCTGAAATAAACCACAGCCAGAACACAAAGCAAGAAACTACATAAAATGCTTAAGTCTAGAAAAGTAGACAGAGAAATGCAATTGTTATATTTCACAATCAAAAGCCTCTAGCACACAAATTAGATTGAAATCTCTGCTTGGATGCTGAAGGATAAAGAAACTCATGTTCCCACTACACTGCAAGCAAGACACATTGTCACAGACGCACAGGAACAATTACACCTTGATACAATTTTGTTTAAATACAACTATTCTTTTCAATAATGATCTGCACAGGAGAGCTGATATGATTTAATCTTAAATACCAATATTAGGCATACATTTGAAGTTTTGATTTGTATAAATTCAATAACCAAGGTACCAGTTTGAAAGGTAGAACTTTTCAAACATCTGTCTCAGGCACTTTTCAAAGTGCAATTAATTTTGGTCTAGCATAAGTTTTACAGTGTGAACTGATAACATTGCACAACATCCCAGTCTGTTTGCCTGTACTGCATTCCTTACTGGATTTTCTTTCTATTACTGTGAAAACACTAAAACAAGTAACCTCACAGAACATATTAAATCCATTACTTTCTCTTAAGGCAACAGCTGAGAGCTCCAGCCCTGCATAAAGATGTGCATCCCTAAACTGCGCTAATCTGCAAAGTCCCACTCCAGAGGCAAGTTTTAAAATCCAACTTTGAATTTTCTATTTACAGTACTTAATTTCTGATATAATCAATACTAACAACTTTTAACTTAAAAGAGGTCAAATCCTACACAAACTTCTTATTGTAAGAAGTCTCTGACATCAACATAACTTGCTAGACTAACGCATCCCCTATAAGTACTTACAGAATATAACTTTTTATAACATATATATGCTAAAATAGCTTATTACATAAACATGAAAGATTTTAGGCTGCACCATTCAATACTCCTGTTTTTTTAAGAAATCCCACCTACCCAGATGTGGCTTATCAGTCGCCCGTTTAATTGTTGTACTCTGTTGTTTTGATCTGGCTTTACCACACTGTGATAAGTTGTGCACAGATGTACTGCACACACTGTTCCAGACACCTTTTTTCTCCCCTTTCTCCAAAGGGTCATACAGGGCACCTACATGAAATAGATTGTTACAAGAAATTTCATACAAATAGGGAAATGCATTTTTGTTAAAAAGCCTGGAATCTTAAAAGGACCGTGATCACTCTCTCTAAAAAGTATGCCAACATACCAAATTTGCCCATATCAGGGGTCCATGGCAGTCTACACAATGGCTCTGGGAGATCCAGGCATCCCCATCCCTGGAAACATTCAAGGCCAGGTTGGATGAGGCTCTGAGCAACCTGATCTGGTTGGAGATGTCCCTGCTCCTTGCAGGGGGATTGGACTAGATGACCTTTGAAGGTCCCTTCCAACTCTAACCATTCTATGATTCTATGAAAAAAAATTACATCAGGTATAAATCACAGCATTGAACTTACTTCCAGAGCAGGGGTTCAATTTCAATTATCATAATGACACTTACTGAGGATCCTTGACAAATCTGGTGGTTCTCTCGAGCTGTTAAACTCTCAGATCAAGGTTATTCCATAGGATCCGCCTAAGCCCTCACAGAACTATGCAACTCCATAATAATTTTTTAAATAAGTAATTTCCATTATTTGTTGTCAGTAATATTTTATTTTCAAAGGTGCTATCATTTAAGGGTACTTCCATTCACCAGCTGGCTTGGTATTAATTTCTTAGCCTTCCCCTCCTCCCCCCATCACACATCAAAATTAGATAATATCCAGAAGTAAATATAGCAAAAATGGAAGATTTTTCAATAGGTGTTCAGGCAGCAATCTACCAAAACAGCATGAATTTTCTGCTGAAAGCAATTGGGGAAACTCTGCTTCCTTCACACACCATGATTAAAGTACTTCATATTAGTTCCAGCTAAGTCAATCTTCTTAAATTGAAAACTCTAATGTAACAGAGTTTCACCGAAAAATTTTGTCAAGTGCCACTGTTCCTAACTCTCCTCAGATTTCAGTAGAAGTCACTTACAGTCAGTTACAACAGGCTTAACATTCCCTCAAAAATTCTACACAAATGGAGTTCTGAATTACTGTCTCCTGGCATCAACACTGATTGACTTATTTTTTTTTTTTTAATTTTACTGTTTTCATTGAAAATGTTCTTCCTCCTTTCCCACCTCTCCCACAATGGCATGATAACCAAAATAATGTATTTCTTAGACATTGTCTGAAAGAAGAAAAGTTATTTTAGTTTCTAATATAGAGGTACAAATTACCTACTGAGTTGAAAAACTAGAATTTGTATCATTAGTCAAGATACGATGCTCATCAAAAATGATACTTTGCAATTCTGATCAAAAGAAATTACGTATTTCATATACTCATTCTGTTCACATTCAAATAAAGCATTTAGCAGTCAAGTATTTAACTGAACAAAATTCTAGAATGTTTTTTTTTCTTTTAAAGAAACATTTTTATGTGGTATTTAGAGTATCCAGAATGTTTGCTGCTCTTCCAAAACATTATTCTATTATATGACTATTAAAAAGTAAAGCCTGAATAACACACAGCGTATGTCAATTAGTTTTTACAGTGAACACCAGAAGAGAAGATAGAAAACTTAGGGAAATACTACGTGGGCCAGCACTGCCTCATAATACATTTTATTGACTGATGACATAAGTCTACTAACAGAAGAAGAAACAGAACAGGAGGTTAACATCTTTCTTTACAGAATGCCATATTCTGGACTATAAAGATTTTATAAAACATGACTTGAAGACCAATTTAGAAAAATGCATAATGCTTTCAACACCCAGTCTCTATTTGTGCAGGACCGAAGCTCAGCAAAGCAGCATTGCCTTGTAGCACAGCATAAAATAAGCCAAATAAAGACAGAATGCAAGAGGATCCAAGTAGTAAGACATCCCTGCTTTTCTTCTGTTTCCAGAAGAAACTTATCCATATCTATGTTTCTTTCACGCCCATGTTTTAAAATAGTCATTTGACATTTACACCTGAATTAATTCCAGCTATAAATACCCCCTTTTTAATATATCCAGCTAGTTTTAGGATGTTAGCAGCTCACAGTATCCATTTCATTAAGATCTTTAGGATTTTAAGTGATAAATTATTAATTATTCTTTCAGGTTAAATAGACCCTCTGAGGTACGACAATTAAAATAGGCAAATCTAGGTTAAGCAAGTTTCTGAAGAACTTCTGCCCTTTCAAAATGCTTGTCTGCCCTTATACGGTAGCACCTCTGAGTTCTTCAAAATCATTACTTGGTAAACAATTCTTAAATTCTGACTGGGAAAATCAACTAGCAGAGAAAAGCAGCTGACTTGTTCTCTCTCTGCACCTTTTAATCTCTATGGAAATTTCCGCCTTAAGTGAAAATCATGCCTCATTGCAGTAGTGGCTTTTCTGGCAGAAACACACACGATAGGCTGGTCAATGCACCCACTGGTCTGCCAGCACATTACACCACCTGTTAAAATAGAAATTCTTTTTCAGTCCTGAACTAAATAAAAACTAAAGTTACGGTCTTATCAGCTTACTCTTAACAGCTGACCTTCTCCAGACCTTCTCCAAGTTTCAAGTTCAAGATCAACTAAACCCTTACCTTCCCCCAGCAGTGATGACTGCACCTGACTGCAAGTGCTTCTAGAGAAGAACAATGCTGTGACAAAGTTTGCTAGCTGAGATGCTGGAGGAGCCAACCTACGACCTTTCCTAGAGGAAAGATCCTGATCACCTCTTCATAGTTCATGAAGCCTACTACACTCTGCCTGCTCTAACAGTCAACCATACACCTTCATCCAGAAGGCATGCACTGTCAATTAAAATGTTTGGGGTTTTTTTTCTTTCAGTAAAATAGAAAAAGAAATCAGAACTAATCTTCCCTTAGGTCTTTCCCTTCCCCCCAGTTTATGTGGCACAGACCAGCCCGCAATAATCAAACCAGAGCTATTTAGTGTATAGTCTAGTCTTGCTGTGACTAATAGGATGATTGGTTGTATAGCTTCTTTATGGTTGTTCATTATATCACCCTTACATAAAGTAATTTAATTTCAGTGGGATAATTAGGATATTTCTAATCTAACTGATAGTCTGAATGAAATGAGATTCTCAGAGGGAGATTTGTGTACCAGGAAATTGGTGACCTTCGGCCCCAATTTTCACACAATGTATTAAGCTGACAGCCTTACTTCCAAGCCCTGCTGCACCGGCTCTTTGCCACTTGTGCAGATCTATGTGCTACAGACAGCAACACTGAATGAGGTACTTCTACCCCAAATCCCATTATTCAAGGAAACGGTAATATTTTATTTGAATTACAGAAAAACAATCCAGGCCATCATTCACTAGTTGGAAATGCAGCACTGTTGTTAATCTGCCATGCAAAGCATGTGACTAAATTCCTGATTTTAGACTGTGCCTTACAAGGCAACATCAAGTGTGTACAACATTCACTTGATCAACACTGACACTTTTATAAGTATTGAAAGGAAAAACTTCCCTCTCCAGTTTTCTGGATACATGCAAAAGTCTGGGGGGGAAGCAGCTTCTATATCACTGGCAAACTGAATCAATGCCATATTGACTTTATGAATCAAAGTACTAAGTTTCTCTACTTTTTCCTGTAACTTGTAGCCATCAAGCAGGCCAGACTACTTGGCTGGTTAACATCCAAGGCCCTTTATTTCTTCACTGACACTTACGTACCAGCACCTTTCTGTCTGTCTCTCATCTCTCTCTCTGTTCTCTGAAAGCCGACTGATTCCTTTCCCACATTTGTATAATATAATCCGGCTCAGGCCAATCCAAAAGCAGCAAGAGCCTTTTTCCTTCAGTTAAGTGTGGAGTGAATCTGGCTACTCTAACCTAAACCCTCCTCATCTTACTGGCAGTATCGTCCCTGTAGTTGCACATTCCTCTGTTGATCCTTGTCTTTACAAAGGACGATACCCTTAAATACCAGAAGCCCTCATCCACAGACCTTGGAAATTGTTTCGCTGTGATTAGTAAACATCTTCAACCTCAATAGCTTAGCTTTTAATCCTAAGAGCTAATAGAAGTAAAAAAGGCCTTATGAACTGAGGAAAACAGCTTGCTCTGTCACGTAATTTATTTTTTAGTGTTCTAATAGTTGATTTAAAGACAGCAAATAAGTTATATGAGCTTCCAGGCTTTGTCCCAGGTTAACAAGAACAGTTCAAGTGAGGGACTGAGGACATCACTCACAGTCTTTCTTTTCCAGACACAATTAAATCCTGTATAGAGTGAAGTCAGAGTTCCCACCAACTTCAAAAGCATCACAATTTCACTTACAGATCTATAGTTATACACAAATAATCAATACATAGTGACAAATATATATATTGTGTATATACACATACATTTAGCATATGTGTGTATATATATATATACACACAGAAAACTATTAACCTATTTCCTATTTCAGCACGATAAAGCATAATTTTAAAAAGCATATACACTTGTTCTCTCAAAAAGAAACCCCAACATTTATACTTGAGCATGTAGGAAAATACATAATCTACAGTATTTACACCTCAACACTTAAAAAATAGACTTCACACATAGGTAATTATTTTCAAGAAATTATTCTACAATTAGCACCTTTTCAAAGAGAGGTATGTCATTGTTTTTAAAAATCAAAACCCTATGATCTGCGACGTATTACAGCTACTAAAGGCCTTTTCTCTAAAGAACAACTACATGAAAAAAATATAGTGAGGATTAAGATTCTGTGTATATCCATATTTTAAACCCGTTTGGTGGGGGGGGGTAGATAAATACAGTATTAGAAAAGCCCACCTCAATCTTTATTTCACTCAGTATCTCACCTTATCATTATTCAGTAATGGTCATTTGTATTTTTTTTTCCACCAAGCTTTGCACTTGCAGCTATGTCAGGCCACTTCCTTGGGAATTTGTTGTTAGCAAGTCAATAACCTGAAATATGGTAATGGCTCTTTTATAGAAGTAGCAGCCTTGTCAGGGCCTATTTAGGAGACTCTTGAGTTCATGGTTCATTGACCTGATAAAATGAAGAAGCCATTATACTTTAATGGGCCCCTATAGAGTTCCCATACAGGAAGTAAAGGGTTTATACTAAAGATGACAAAGGGCCGTTTTCTACTTTTTGCATACCACAAATTTAATTGTAAATACATTTTCAGAGAGAAGACAGTGTCAATCAAAAGTAGTTTTAAAATAATATATATTTTATAGTGTCTTCATCCAATGTCTATCTTAAGATTTGCCAAGATTGCTCAAAGGAAAGACAAACAAATCAACTCATTGAAACACTTGCAGACAATCTTACATTAAGTGATTGCCCAAAACATATCTAAGGATTAAGGATTGTTTCCTACAATAAATCTACTTTACATTAAATCGTGAAAGCTGAGAAGAGCAAATCAAAAGCAAATGCATGTTATTATATTAGTGTATTTAAGAGAATTGGAAATGGATAGTACCAGATTCTGCTCTATTTCTGCATCTGCCGTCAAGTCAACACAACTCAGTATTCATCTGTACTTCAGATGAGTCTTCACTGATGAAATATCACTAACTCCCCTTTGAAATGTACTCTGATATCCTCAGATGAAGTGCTATAGACATATTTCTACTCTAAGGGTTTGAGTTTCAAAAAAGTTAAGAAGTACACTTAATTTGAGCATATAAAGCTAAAACGCACAACATCAAAATTGTATCTATAGTCAGATGCATATCTACTGATTTGCATGGGCTCATCATTTTGCACACACAGCAGAAACAACTGCCCTGAAGTCCTAGCAGCAGGTTCCTCTCCTGCCAGCCAAGACAGCCTTTCAGCACAATTCTGCTGCCTCAGTCTGCTTCTGTTCTGGATCCTTTCAACTGTGTCAGCACTTAATTTCTTAGGCTTTTAAGAGAAATCAAAAGATTGTGCAATGCTGGTGACCTGAAGATCAGTTATTTTGCAGGAAAATAAGAGTGCCCCACGCTACAGTCCGTTTTCAGTCAATTAAGAAAACAAGCACTGAAGCCTTCTGCTGAGCTGAAACATGTTTTATGTACAAGCCAGGCTAGAGCTATAAGGACAACCAGAGGTGGAAGAGGGGAAAGACAGCTGTTTAAATATCTGGCCAATAAACCGCATCTTGAAACCTGGCTATTCCTACAGCCCCTGTACACAAATTCAAAAAAGTTCCCTGTATCACAGAGCCTTTGTAAAAGTTGAAGGTACTCCGTAGCTCCCAAATGATGTTTCATTGCCTCGTTGGAGCTTATCCCTTGTCCCTGAACAGGCACACAAAGTATTTTAAATCAACAGCAGAAAATTATCTTTTTTTTTTTGTAAAACTAATAAGTAATGTCCTGATATTAAACTGAGAAAGAGCACACAAAAATATCTCCCCTCCTCTTAACAAAAAAAAATAAAAATGTATCTTTCTTCTTAGTACTGTTAATAGAGTGACAAATTGCTACGGTATAGAGAGTGTCAGAGAAAGAGAAGACACATCTACTTTCACATATTTCAGCAACATTCAAACCATGCCAGCATTAACAATGATATACTTCAATCACAAGAAGCCTTACTAAAGCTCCATTTTTAAAAGCTACAACTGCTAGGAAGACATGATTATAAAATTGCTTTAGTTCTTACCCATTATATTACTGCCACTAAATAAAATACTTCAAATAAAAAAAATTACAGATTATTCCAGGAAAAGTCTTGAACTAGCTAGTCAGCACTGTTTGGAGGTGGGGGACAGACAAATAGAAGGAGAAAAAAAACAAACAATGGAATTTTGGGCAAAAATAACTTACTTAAATTTTACTAATCAAGTGATCTACTAAAAATTTTACTTTAGCACTCTATTTTGTTGTTGTTGTTGTTGTTAAATGTTATTTAGATGCAGAGTTCATGTCTTGTCCTTAAAAGCTACGCAATATTAAAGTGCTCCTTAAAATGACTCCAACATCAGAGGTCTCCAAAGAGAACTGCAAATCATGCAATTCTTAGTGTAATTTGTTCAGTGGTTAAAACACTCAAGATTCTCTAGGAAGAGGTTATCTATTAGATGTGTTATATAAAACTCATTAATTACATAACAAACTTTGCCACTACCTTTCAGCACAACCCATGTAACTAAATCAAGAGTAACTCACCAGCATCACAACAACAACACAAGTTTTAAAAAGACAAACATACAGTCCACTACAAAATTCAAACATCATTCACACTTTATGCTATATCACTGTCTTGCTATATTTTCCTGGGAACAGTAATTGTTTACCTTGTTTGATCCATTTCTATTGTCTCCACTGATTACTGGAATCACATTTCCAGGGTAAATAAGGTGAAAAAAAACCCCACCCCTCTTTCCCACTGTCCCATTTTCTGTCAGGAAGGTTTGAAGCAAAGTAGGCCTCCCAATAAGTTTTCTAATCCAGATAAGCAGGGCTAAGATATCTGACAGCTGTTTCACGCTCTTCATCATCATCTGAAACAATCAGTACGCATTAGAGAGTACTTTTCCCTCTACAAAGGTGATAATTAGATAACAAGCTGAGATTAAAGTAATTACAGTTAGACAGCTGGCAAGGCAGCACAGTCATGTTGAAATATTGTTGATACTTCAGCATCTGGTTCTAATAACAGCACAGGCTAAAAGATTTTACATTAATTACAGCACATAATTTAATATAAACATATTTAATTACAATTGATGAGCGATAAACTGTTCAAGAATGACTTAACCCCTTACACATGTCAAAATGATTGGAACTTCATATATATCTTTCCACTTTAGGAGCAAGTCACAGTCAGTATGAGAGGTTAGGAATCTCCACTCTTAAGAAAAGGCTCTAACTGGAAAGGTGAATTATTGATATGTTATTTAAATCTAATTCAAAAACATGTTAAAACTGACAGCATACTACAGAATTCAGGACTAACTCCAGTAAGACATTTAGGCAGAATTGCAGCTAAGCCCAAAATTGCCATCACAAAAATTCCATTGCAATTGCCACCCAACCCCGAGGCACCTACAGCTCCCTGGTGCCTGCATAGTTTTCCCAAGGATGCTCTTAGTTACTCTGATCTTATCAAAGCTAGGCAACAGAGAGCCTCTGCTCCTTCCTAAACCACTTTGGATTCAGACGTAAGGGCCCTCCTATATATTTGAAACAGTCATTGGATAAGATGCCAAACAGTTCTCCGAGTGTAACTGGTAGACCCTCGAAGGCACTGACCCTGGCCATTAACTTTCTTCATCACGCTCACTCTCCGATTCTGTCAACATCGTAATTTCTTGTCTGTAGTCAGTCAAAACTATTTGTGGTGGGGAAGGTCCCAATAAGATCGCTACAGCTTAAAAAATTACAGTGGTGGCAAAGAATAGTAGAAATCAGACAAGCTAATCCCTCTGATAAAAAGGAAGAAAACAAAGCTTGATTTCCTGCGAACACATTTCACTCACCAATAGTGTAAGGAGCCCAGTGCTTACCGCCTCTCCTTAGGCTCCTCCTTCTGTAACCCACCCGTAAGAAGGAGCACCCCTTGCTCCTCTTCCCCAGGCAGAAGCATATACACCAGCCCCTCAAAGCAGGCTCTGCTTTCTAGAGAACACTGCAAGGGTACCTGCAAGGCTGGCCACATGTCCTGCATCCTCAGGCCTCTGCTCCTGTCATGGTCTGGCCATGCACACGTATAAAAAAAAATTATTGCCTTTGGGCTCCTCCCTGAAAACCCCGAGTCAGTGAACTCTTCGTGCTTTAGCTGCATCTCTCTTCACAGGAATATTTCCATGTTTGCATTTGACAAAGCCAAAGCTTTGTATCTTAAATAATTTTTTAAAGTCTTCTGACATCTGGGTCTTTTTCAAGTGAAATGACTAAAAAAAAAAAATAAATAAGACAAGACAGGCTGAGTATGCTGTGATCCTGAAGATGCCATTTGATACAAGTAATATAAATTGAAAAATGTGCACTTATTATGAAGAACCCATTAATGTACATATTAGGCCAAATGTGTATTAACATTGGTTTTCTTGGAGAAATAAAGTCAGAAAGGTGAAACTAAGATGAGCTTAAAAGACAGCATATGCCCTTTAAAATAATTTGGCTCTTTTTTGCTAAAAATGTAACTATTTTCCTTCTCATCTTCAAACAGCCTGCTGCCTTAGGGGAGAAATAAAAAAAACTAGGCTTAAAGCAATGTGCAGACAAGCATAATTCTCTTTTCCAGACCAATCATCATTACAGTTATACACAGAATATAGAACACTTTTGTAGCGTGCCTTACCTATCACTGACCCTTGTCATCTGCAGTGCACAGCCTACACGGTGGTTACACAGTTCTAGTTAGCACAGACCTCACAGTATGTCCAGCCAGCTGTAATATTTCTGGCAAGGCTATAAAACCATCTTTTAGTGAGCCTGCTCCCCGAGTTCCCCCTCAAAATAAAACAAGCATCTAGAATATCACATCACTACATACAGGGCTATTGAAAAAAAAAAAAAAAAAAAAGAGATCCTGTGAGGTGGTATCTTTAAAAAAATAAAAGGATACATTAAAAAATTAAACTTGAGAAAATGCCAGGGAGGATGATCAGGGATTTTAGTCCCATGATTAATAGAATTGTGTGTCCCTTACAGGTACTAGATTAGCAAAGGGAATTAACCTCTTTCAGAAATTGATAAGCACTTTCAATTTTTATTTGAATGCTTCTATACAAATCTAGTCCTTTCCTTTGAACAGCCCCAGATAAGTACATTGGATTTCTTCAAAATAATCGGTTTATCTCTTTGTTCCAACCTTCTTTAGCAACATATAATATATTACACTTCCTTGGGTAATGATATATAGAAAAACTGCAACATTTCTCTGCGCTGTCAAACAAACGTTGCCATTGATGAGATGCTCAAAATAATAAGCTCTTTGGAAAGATTAGCCTAAAACCTGAGTGGGTTGCAATGTAATTAATTCAAGAGAAATCATGAAGAGCTTAATTTTCTACACACCTGTTTCCTTATTTTCTGATAATTTATTTTAAACTTCTGGACAAATGAGTCATTCCACAGATATAGCCAAATGAAGTACAGTGAGTGCTATCTACTTGAATTCTTACAGTCAAAGAATAGTTATTAGCTTAGTTTCCGTTTTATTTACTCTCTTATGAGAGTAAACAACCTCTTAACAATTTAAATCTGTCCAACACATTTTTCCTATCACGAACATTGTTCTTCTGTGTTTCTGCCAAAAAAACTTCTACATTTTTGTCCTCATCTGTCTTCGAGATTCAGCACCATCAGTGATGTCAGCAGAACTGTGACAGTAACTTGTTATGGCATTACATCATTTTCTTTGCAAAGTCTTTTTTCAGCCCTACAAAGAAAAGTTCTGAAAAAAAACTTACATGTTTTAAGCTTACATGAGGTAAAGTTAATCCCAAGAAAGTCAGAGTACCATTGGTGGAAAGCAATTTAGTTGAAGACAAATATTAAGTTATTAGTCTATTACCTCTTCAAGGTTTCCATTTTTAGGACTTAAAACTGAGTAATAACAAAAAAAATCCAACATGTGTCAAAAGCAATTTCTAGATAATACTGCCACAGAAAGATTAAATATGTGGCCTGAACAAACTGACAACTTTGATAAGCAAATTTTTATGAACTGCTTTTCTTCCTCTCACTTTCTTGTTATTATGTGAATTTCTACATTGTGTTAAATCTGGAAAGTCAAAAACTGCTCAGTTATGCTATTGGAGTTACAGCTTCTCCAACTGTCTGCTTACTCTTCTGAACTACAACCAGTCAAAATCAAAACCAAATTCTACCTGTGACATGCAGGTTAGGTCTGAACAAGCTTTTCTGCCATTACCACCAGCATCCTCAGTGCACATGGAGAAATAGAACATATGTTGTTGGTACACAGCAAGGACTTGATTTCATTACTCTGTGCAAATGCACCAGCCATTTCCCTGACAACTGATAATTTGTACATAGCTTGCATAGCTAGCTTCTCTCAGCAAGACCACAGAAGGAAAGGGTATATCTTTAGCCTGAAGTGATGGATGCAGAATACACAGTAACTTCCCCCAGATTTTCTGTTGACTTCAGAAAATGATTTAACCCCATGCTTCTTCATAGTGTTCCCTGTAGCAAGTAGGAGAAGCTCTGATGTTGTGCTGGAAAAAAAGACTGATGCACTATTCCATTTCAGCATTGTCTCCTATCACTTAGAACCACTGTGGCCTTACCTCTAACCTCACAACAGACAAAGATGCTGAAATACAGAGTTAAGTTACTGCAAACTTCAGCTTGAGAAGGGAGACAGACATTAACCAGGGCAGGAGGAGGAAGGAGAGATGGTGGAGAGGGAAGGGAAAAAGATAGCTTCAGATCTTTCAACCCTAGTCACTATTCTCTTAAGCAACAAACCACAGGTTACCTTTTCAGAAGAGGTTCAGGTCAAGAGAACCTCATGTTCTTTCCGTATTTTAAGAGTTAAAATTCACTAGCTCAAAAAAAAAGTAGTTAAAAATCCATTTACAGGTCAAGATCACTGACATTACATCGTCTTAGACCCTAGACTTCCCAGTAACTTAAAGGCAGAGAGGCCTCTGAGGATGAAAGTATCTGTGCTATTCCTTTAATTGTGCTGTGGACAGTCACTGAGGTGCTTCAGCACACTTGGCTTTCTGAACGTAACTTTATACAAAGAAATCGGGTGCGCACTGCTGTTTCATCACACTTTGGTAAAGGATGATGCATGAAAAAAATCTGCCATACTATCTAGGTTTTACCTCCTGAACAATTTAATATTAATGTATAATAAATGTTCTGATTAGCATTGTCTCTGTTTTAATGTCGCTGTACCCCTCTACCTTATAACATTTTTAAAAGTTATCTTCTGTGGGCACACAATTTTGTACTTTAATTTTTAGAAGTGTATTTTACAATAGTTATCCCCAACAGGCTATGTTTTCCTCTATGTCAGTCCTAGCCAGTTAAAAGCAGAGATGTTGAGAAAATCTCTTGCAGGACATATGATGTCCTCTGATTTGTAATCTGGGTCCTTGTAGCACGTGAGACATAAGAAATAAATGCTAAATATGAAAACCAGAATTGCTGTGTGGCCAATTAAGTCATTCATCTCAACTTTGGTTTCTAAGTCCTGTGTAGACACTGGCTGGCCTGTCTGCATTGAGTGCCATATGCCACCAATACCTTTTAAACAATACCCAAACTACGCTGGATGTTCCTATATGAGCTGCAAACATAAAAAAGACCCACATGTATGCTATGATGATTGAAGTGCTTGTGGGCATACCTTAGCAAGATTTATCATATGAAACAACAGAACATACACAAAGCATTTTGCTGTGTTTCTTTCTTGATTGTTTTAAAACCAGCATTTAACTGATTCTGATTAGACTGAGGCCACAGACATCTGAGCAGGCACAAGGCAACCCTTAGCCCTGGCAGGTAATAATAGGAGCAAAAGGCTGAAAAGTGAAAAGAAGAAAGAACCTCTTACATTGCATCCACTGCAGAAATTCGAACAGAGATGTCACATCATCAGAATACCATTTCATGGTACATTGGCATGGCAGCAAAGCAAGCTGGAAAGTTTCTCTACGTGCTTGTTTCCGCATGTGCACAGCTGTTTTTCCTTAAAGTGCTGCCCATACAGCTGTCTGTGGGGTCACAATACAAAGCCAGCACTAAAATGATTCAGATTTGAAAAAGAAAAAAAAAAAATTAAGAGAGTTATTTGGATCACAGATTGTTCTGGCTTATTGATGATCACAGCATTGCTTGCCACACAGATGCTAGTCAAAAGCAACAGAGCAGAAGGAAAAGCAAAGAGTGAACCTCCTCTGCCAAAGTAGCACTTCATGGACGCACCACTTCAGTCTGCTTGTGGGTTCAATTCGCTGCTTTATCATTCTTCAAATCCTGTCAGCAAAGTGTAACTTACCACAGAAGTGCAAGACGGATACACAGTATTACTTTGAAATCACCCATGTAAATATATATACATACTAATCCCCTTGGAGACACCTGATCAGATAATGGTTGATTATACTGTCAGAGTAGATGTAATAGACAACACTGTTCACATGCCCATGTTGGTCATTATTCTTCCATCCTATTTGTATTGTTAAGAAGTAAGTATAGGGAGAATGCTATCAGTTACGGTCCTCAGTCTCTGATTTCACAAACTAGTCAGATAATGGGCATTTCTATGTGTTTTCTATCCCAGATATTGTAAAAGCCTCATTGCTCTAAATAACATCAACATAATTCTATATAAAAATAAAAGAAAAAAAAAAAAGATGTACTAACTTTGGCATCACACTGTTAGTAGTTCACGGAGAAATAATCACAGGTCTCAGCTACATAACTGGTACAATCATGCTGATGAAAACCCTTTATAATGTATACAAAAGATTTAAGAATAAGTTTATATAACAACTAAAAGCAACACCATCATCTTTTCATACTTCAGCCTATACTGTTGTCAGAACAACCTGAAACCAAGAACGTTCACTATAAGATGGTTTTAGGTTCATGCCTCTAACACATCTATTGGCTCGCATGCAAAAGATTTTGCATCCCTCTCTTCTTCTAACTCCCCCACCACATATCACCTTCATTTTGACACCGGTCATCCCTGCTCTTATGCTGGCTGAAGAGGGACAATGTTTGTTTCGCCACTCATTATTTCTTATAGCTCATGTGCCTACCTCTTACATACAATGCACAATATACAACTATATAAACAAAGACGACAAATGATCCAATGATTCAACCCTATATTTTCTCCTCCACATTTAGCCTTTTTGTTTCCCCTAATCTACCCATAACTTTCTAATGGGATTTTTTTTTTTTTTTTTTTTTT
>JAAGAY010136046.1:0-20807 GCA_011801015.1 Ardeotis arabs
TTCCATATAACTTCTGGTTACCAAAATCCCTGAAATCTACTGTTTTCCAAATTGGCAATATCATCCACAAAGGTTGATACAGCAGGGATCCAATTTTATAGTATCTATTTTCCCTGGGTGTTCATTTAGTTGCCCTGTTCTTTCCTAATGTTTCCTACAGAGCTCTCTGTGGTTTTCAATATCCTGCTGGCACTATTTCTTCACATATGGCATACAAAATTTTAGATACTAAACCATTTCCAAAAGATCAAATCAACTTGTCTAATATATGAGTGATGTGTCTGTGTTTTATGATTTTAGAAGCATTTGTAAGTATACTCTGTGGCTCTGAACAACCCAAAGACTGTATTCAGGCAGCAGTATGATGACTAGATGGAAGAAAATGAAGAGTGCTGCCCTATCTATTATCATCTTTACAGTTTCTGGTGCAATACGGAGAAACGAAAACATATTTCCACTTATTATGAGTTATAATGCAGTGCAAGCAAGGCTCAAGGCTCTCCTTTCTTCCTGCTAGTTAAGTCTATTACTGCCTGAAGTGTGTTGTACGTAGGGTACCCTCTCTCGATAGATGTCCTTGGTAGCCAGGCAATTATCATATCACAGGCAGGTTGAACTAACAGGAGGGAAGAGCAGAGGTGTCTGGAAGCTGGTATTCTGTCACTAGCTGGCATACAAGAGGCAGTTGCAGAATGCAAGTTCAGTTTCTAGCACACCTGAATTTTGTTTATATCTCCTTTGTCTTTATTGTATGGATTTTAGTTTTGAATTTTAAAGGGCTTTCTGGACTGAACATTAATGACATCGATATTCTAACTTTGCAGATTTGCAATATGCAGGGTAAACTATTAAATTCTATAAACACACTTTTCGTTCTCAAAAATCCTACTGTTTCAAGATATAGCTGTTACATTTATTTAGAACATTTTCAATCGTGGTAGCATTTATATAAAAAAGACAAAAAAACCCCTAACTAAGTATCTAAATTGAAGTTCAGATGTACCCAGATATTTTATAGCATTTTGTGAGTTATTGTAATAAAATATAGCCTATTCTGGTAATTGTATTATGTTCGTAAGAGTCGGGGGGAGAAAGAGCTCATCAATATTCAATTAAGGGAAAGGAAACATTAAATTCATTGAGGGTAGCTCCCACTCAGTTATGCTCTCTCTTGTATTGGTCACACTAGCGTAGATCTATTAAAAATAATTGTCCAGCTCAACAGCTTCATGCAAAAAAAGGAAAATATCAAACATTAAAACAGAAAAAAAGATGCAAATTAAAGATCCAAAGTGACTGAAAGAAAAACTGTTGAATTCAGCAAGGATAAATATCCTTTTTATTCAAAAGGATAAATAAAATTATCTTAATCTTTGAAGTAAAAAAAATGAAGGGGAATCTAATAAGTAAGGACAGGTAAAAAAGAAATAGTAAGCTAAAAGCAGCTTGATAGTTAGTGATGCACAGCACAATTAAAAAATGGCTCTCTCCTCAGCCATAGTCTAATCTTTAAGCTCTTTCTTGCTAGGATTGATTCACTGTAAAGCTACAGTATCATGGAAGTGACCACAGAATGAAGCTCTTAGTAAAAACACTGTGGAGGCTTGTACAACAAAGAATATGCTGAAAGACTTCAGTTTTGTGTTTATGGTAAGCAGAAACATAAAAATTTTCAAATTAATGATCCATTCTTTCTGGCGACTTTGTTCTGATAGCAGCCAGTCCTGTGCTGTAGAGTAAGGTATCAGACCTGGCATGAATTAAAAAACTATTCGCTATGAATTAAAAAACTTCTACTGAGGGTAGGCTGTCTGATATTCACTCTGATAATCTCAAACTACATTTAAATATAAAGAACTTAACTTCCACTCATTTGACAAAGGAAGTTAGGACTGTCACAGAAAAAAAAAGAATGCAAATGGAAAGATCTGTGCCTTAAGACATGCCTATGGGAAAGTAGGCTGGACAGTGATTATTCTCAAACGATATTTGACAATATGGGAGTTCCCATCATCTAATACTAAGCCCTGCGTGGCAGGTCCTTCTAGTTAAGCCAAGGCAGCCCCCCTTGCACAAGTTTGCTCCTGAAGGCCCAAGTGACAGAGAAAAGGATGGCTCTTGGCAAATTTGGAAGCATTGAGACAGCCGCTGTATCCTCCAATCCACTCCCTCCAGTCCCTGTAGTACTACGCAGAGATCTTTATAATGCTGTCTGCATTCAGATGAAGTAGTTGGGTTTTCAGCATCTGCTACATAATCCAGACTACAAGCATACATAATTTTTATGCCATTTCAAATGTAAACAGGTAATGTAAAACAAGATTTGTACATTATGACTAGTGGACATCATCAACTATTCTCCACTAATAATGAAAATCCAACCGGAAAATGACGATGGAAATAGTCACTTTATCAGAAATGTAAGGCTAGTCTGAGAGGTGAACAGGATCAGCAGAGGAGGAGAAATGGAACAAATCTTATAAAAAAAAAGGCAAAAATTCTGCTAGTTTTATTACCATATATTTTGACACTCATGTGAGTGATTGCAGCCAGTAAGGTCACTGAATTCTCACATTTGTTCTTAAAACGTTCAAAATGTGTTTTGAAGAAGGTTTCTATTATCTGTTTCTTTGTACTCTTTCAAGTGTGCTTGGTGGTATCTACTTGTCCTCTCTGTAAGTTGTTTAGGGTAGGCACTCAGTTTTATTCTGTGTTTGTGCAGAGAACAGGACACTAAAATTTCTCTTTCAAAGATAAGCCAGTATCCCTATCTACTCCAGAAAAAAAAAAAAAATAATATGTAATTCTTCATTTTATTTTTTATTGTGTATATTAGCTTGCTGTAGAAATCCTGCACTCAGATACAGGGTGCTATGTATCTCCTTTGCTTAGTTCTACCTTCTGAAAAGCAAAAGAAAAAAGCAAAAAAAAGCTTGCCATGGAGAACTTGGGACACCTGGTGAATCTCTATATGGGGTACGTGAATATGAGAAGTACCACCACTTCTCACTTTCCCAAAGTCCATACGACTTGGAGAGAAGCCATACCTGTGCTTTGGTATCCCTGCAGGGCAAAGCTAAGATCTCCATTCTTTGTACCTTTCTTGTATTACTGGCACTTGATAAAATATTAAAATAAGTTAAAACTTTTTAATCCCTTGGACATTGTTGTAGTTTCTCAGGACAACTAAATACATCTCCATGCCCTTACTAGTATGAATTTCAAAAAATCTAGGTATAGCAGAGAACCCCAAATGAGACATCATCCCAGGAAACATTTTCATGAACAAGAATAATATCCTGTATTTAGGTAAAATAGTGAAACAGCCTTTGTCCCTGCATCACGTAGTGATTCACATTCACTTTAATAAGTGAAGTAATTTTGTCACAAATACCTCAGTAGCAGACCAGCAGTAATATATTAGATTTTTCTCACATTTGTATTGTGAAAATTACTACTTGATGGGGCACAAGAGTGGGACTATTTTCCCAAATTAGGAAAGATGGATTGGCTCATTTTTTTTTTCTTAATGATGAAACTAATGAATTAAGAGCTGCAGGAGATGACACTGGCTGAAAGCACAGTTTTTTAAAGGCTGGAAAGGTGCATATGCTTTCCTTAGCTTAGCTAAAACTGCTGCTTCATAGGTAAATGCACAGGAGTTCTGCTGTTCTTTTGCATAGGACTGAATTTGACCTCCACTGATGTTACACTGGGTTGCCTTGCTGGACCTGCTCCTTCTCCAGTAGAGCTTTTTTTTCCCAGAAGAGTGTTTTAAAATTCAGTCATTAATGTTCCTCAGAACCAACGAGAGAAGTACTACACTTTCTCCTCTAATGTAATAGGGCCCATGTATGTATTTAAGAAGAAGAAAAAATGTTATTATTTCTGCTAATCATAGTACTGAATATATAATTAAAACTGCACAAAATTACCTCTGTAATGTTCCCAGCTGTATTTTATTAGTAGGCCCTTAAGGATTTGGTGAACAAAGCATTTTAATGCATTCGTTAGCCCTCAAAATGGGCTAACATCTATTGGATATATTTCAACCTAGTCCTTCTCTTTTTATATTAAATCCCTTTTCTGAAACCAAAAGCAGGAGCAGCAGCTCCTCCTGATTCCCATGTACTACATTATCGTTGTGAAGGTGATGATGATTTTCTGGTTTTTCACTGAGTGTGATGTAAATGACACTATATCCAAGATCACTCTGTCCTAATGTCTTAATTTGTACCTTTTATTCAGCCCAAGCAGTGACTATCACGAGTCTCTTGAGAAAGAAGGGCATCCTCTGCATGATTAAGCAACAGATGGATGACCAGTGCATGCCAGAAAACTAAGTTATGACTCTTATCTTTACAGCAAACTTGTTGCATTAAGATTGTGCATGCATCCTTGCCTACACAACACGTAACAAAGCAGCAGAAACCATTTGGTTTTTTTTACTATTTCACAAAAGTCTTTTGGGGATTAATCTCACAGCAAGCAAATACGGGAACTGCAAAACTATTTAAAGTTCTCTAGCCCTTCCTGAGAAAGGGAGTTTCTCAATACAGTGGGTTTTTTTTGGAAATTATTGCTCCGTATTAATATTTTATGCTATCACTGAAATACAACCTTTACTTTTCATTAGTGTAAAGAGACTATCTATGCTCTGAGGACTACTTACGTTGCCTGTACTTTTGATCTACACAATCTGTCTGTGATGGGTCAGGAGAAGCCTCTACAGCTTGGAATATTTAGCTAGTAAAGCAGTGTCCCCAGAACATTTCTTTTCTGGTCTTGCTTACTTCAGTGCTTGGGGGGGTAACCATTTAGATATCTTTCTTACTGTTGGATTTCTGAAACATCTGTCACCCTCTAGCTGCAAATCTCTGACACCCTATCAACAGGCACATTATATTTTATTCTGCTTCTTAAAACCAAAACAAAAGTGAAGTCTGTGCTAACTGGATTTCCCAAGTCCCTTCCATTCTTGTAGTGACAACAATATCTCATTTGCTTTGCTTACATGCTGATTATTTGGAAAAGTTGGAGAAATATACTAATGTTTTCTTTATGTTGTAAAACAGCTTAGAGATTTTATTTGAGCTTTACCAACTTGCAAAAGAATTTATACTGAACCTGTTAGAATATTTACAGCAAGTTTACTTTCACCTTTTTATTTTTTCTTGCATGAGATATAATTGTACTAAGTAGCAGTGTACTGCTCATCAATTTGCAGGCTGACCCTGTGAATTTTGGAACGTCTAATCTTTGATTTCATTTGCATAAACCCAAGCTATATGAATCACAGTACTGCATAGTTTATATTTGCTTATTTTTTTTTTCTAAAAGTATGCAGGAAGTATTGCATTTGGGGTGGTTTTCATTTAAGCCATTCAGTTAACTTCTGTATCAGAGCTCAAGTAGCCGCACATATTTCAGTGATGTTCATATTGCCTCCAAGTAAGTATATTATGTGAATAGCTCTAGCCACCTAACATTTTGGAACATATTTCATACCTGGATGCATGTTTCTGTGCTCCCTCATATGTTCTAAAATACATACATGATAGATTACAGATTTATTGGGCTAAAATAGACACTGAAAAACACTCAGAGATTCAGGCATATATCATATATTTCATATAATACTGGGCTACTGAATTTACTTTAGAGTAGTGTAGGGTTCTTTTTGTAGTTCTTCACTGGATATTTTAAAACCAATATATCTTCTAGCTGCTGGGTTCTTTTACTAGCAGTAGATCTTAGAAGTTTGAGACTGCACTAGTAATAATGCAAGGACGGAGGGATTTTGTGGATACCAATTAAATAACCATGGAATCCAACATAAGTTCTGGCTCATGAAAGAGGAAAAATTAAAATCACTTATCAAGAGCTTAGTTACTTGATGTAGTTGTTCAGATTCATTAGTGATTCTATGAAGAGATCAGCCATTCATTGCTTAATAAGGATTTTACATTGCCTCTTTGGATTTAACAACTTTTTCTCTGATGTTTTATGCATGTCAGAAATCAGAGAAAAAGTGAATCTGTCCTTTCCTTTTACGTATTGTTGCCTGACATCTTTTTGTTTTTTGATGAACATACATTTTGCTTATCTTTGAAATCGTTACTGTTTATATTAATGCCATTTCAGAAGAGCTGTGCTAAGTCTTGCTTTTAAAATTTCCCTTTCCTTTCACACTTATGAGTGATTTGCTCATGTGAGTAAGTGAGGAAATTAATAGAATTGATGTCACTTAGATGTGACCTATGACAGACACTCAGCTATGTTCTGCGTTCCACTGTAAGGCATCCTGAGAATAATTTGAAATTTCTTGCTTATCTGATGTGTCATCTTCTCTTGAAAAAAAAAGACTGTCAGCAGACAGAAATGAATGACAGTAAATGTAGTAAAAACATTTTTTTCCACTTTGATTTCAATACATTTGTGGAACAGCATACATGACCAGTAGGATTGTGACACTGGAGTTCACTCAAATAATCTGAAATACAATTTATTGGAGTTCTTGAGTATACTGTAATCTCCCTGGTTTCAGGAAAAAAAAAATCTATATTTGTATCAATATGGCTTTGTAACTTTATTATATCAGTATTAATGTAACACTAGCAGTGGTCTGTAGCACTTTCGAACTACTGACATGCAGCCTGATTAGATTTGTGTGTTGTCTGAAGCTTGGTAGATACAGATCAGTACTATATAGAAAGACAATTTCATATCTGTCTGAATTAATGTGTGAGAGTAAATAAGTGTGTTCTCTGCTCTTTATAAGCCGTCAAAGTAAATATCAAAACAAAACAAGTGTGGTTTACCAAGCTTTTATATAGAATCATAGAATCATAGAACGGTTTGGGTTGGAAGGGACCTTCAAAGGTCATCTAGTCCAACCCCCCTCCAAGGAGCAGGGACATCCCTGACTAGATCGGGTTGATCAGAGCCTCATCCAGCCTGGCCTTGAACGTTTCCAGGGATGGGGCATCCACCACCTCTCTGGGCAACCTGTTCCAGTGTTCTACAACTCTCATTTTAAAATTTTTTTTCCTAATATCTAATCTAAATCTACCCCCCTCTATTTTGAAACCATTACTCCTCGTCCTATCACAACAGGCCTTCCTGAAAAGTTTTTCCTTGTCTTTCCTATAGGCCCCCTTGAGGTGCTGGAAGACTGCTATAAGGTCTCCCCAGAGCCTTCTCTTCTCCAGGCTGAACAGCCCCAACTCCCTCTTCCTGTCCTCACAGGAGAAGTGCTCCCGCTCTCTTATTATCTTCATGGCCCTCCTCCGGACCCTCTTGAACTTGTGCATGTCCTTCTTATGTTGGAGACTCCAGAACTGGACACAGTACTCCAGGTGGGGTCTCAGCAGGGCAGAGTAGAGGGGGAGAATCACCTCCCTCAACCTGCTGGCCACGCTTCTCTTGATGCAGCTCAGGATGTGGTTGGCCTTCTGGTCCACAAGGTCGCGTTGCCGGCTCATGTTAAACTTCTCATCCACCATCACTCCCAAGTCCATCTCCTCAGGGCTGGTCTCGATCCATTCTCTGCCCAGCCTGTATTTGTGCCTGGGATTGCCCTGACACATATGCAGGACCTTGCACTTGGCCTTGTTGAACTTCATAAGGTTTGCACGGGCCCACCTCTCCAGCCTGTCAAGGTCCCTCTGGATGGCATCCTTTCCCTCCAGTGTGTCAATGGCACCACACAACTTGGTGTCACCGGCGAATTTACTGAGGGTGCACTCCATTCCACTGTCCATGTTGCCAACAAAGATGTCAGTGAAAAATATGCCAGCATGTTATATATAGCTATGTAAAGGGAAAAACTCTTTTTTTTCCCCTCTTAATGAATGTTGGTTTTGATTAAATGTTCTAGCAAAATATGGTAAAATATCCTTAAAATAGCATGCAACTCTTTTTCTGGGCTGATGCAGAAAGGCTATGACTGTGTACATGGAGTCTAATATTAATTGACCTTAGTGGGAATCTAGTAGTTGGAAAATGTCAATGGAGTACAACACTTTTTTAAAGCTTTGCTTTAAGTGGACATGGAAGTGAATGTAACTGACCGTGAGAGCTCATGTTTAGTGTGAAGTAAAACAGAAAAGTTTAGGAAAAAAAATTTGGCTGTTGGCAAGCATGTACAGTTCAGTTTTTACTGATCTGAGTGCTCAAAATCCTCCTAAGTTTGTACATTATTCTGAATAACATAAGGAGAAAGGTGAGACAAAGAGTGGAAGAAGGCTTAAAGAATAGAAGAAGAGGAAAGATTTAAAGAGACTGCATTGTATATGAAAATATTTAAAGCTCCGTTCTTTTTCCAAGAATAAATGTGGTTTGACGGACACATACCTTTCTCTTCCTTGTGTATCTTAGGTACTGCAATGCAGTCAGAGGTGCTCTGTGCTCACACTACTTAAAGCATCTTCAGGCTTCTTCGGTGACTGTTCACATGTATAATTTAGACTGAGGACTGTTTTGGCCTCTGTGATTTTATGGAGAGGGGAAGAAAAATTGTGTAAAGCCATAAAACCGCCTATTGTAGCTGGAGCACTGTTTTGGCATGAGCACAGCTGGGTTACTGAGGTGTAGGGAAATATTTCCTTTGTCTTGTTCTGTCAGGCAGAGCCCTATTTCACATCCTTCCTTTGTTGCTGTGCCTTCCTCCTATGCCCCAGTTATACCTGTCTCCCACTACATCCCTTTGTCAAAAAAGGATCAGCAGTGAGGTGAGGGGAAACATGAAACTTTCTCTGTATCTCTGCACCATTTCCTCTGTTTGACTGATGTTCTACTCCCTATATGTAGCCTTTGACCTACAAACTTGAAAGAGTTTCCTATTCCTTGAAATATATGAAAGCATTCCATAAAGGTTTTGTGTTTTTGGTTTTTTTTTTTCATCCTTGTTGATGGCTATTTTGATAGACTCTTCTCTTTGAACTTTGTTGGGCAAATTTCACTTTCTAACAGGTTGTCACAAAAGTTTTATGTCAACAACCAGCAAAGTGGTTCTTCATAAAACAGGACAAATGAATGCATATACTTGATGTTCCCTCTGTATGAGTAATTCGTAAAAGCCTGGGCAGTAATTGTAATAGGAATGGATGGAAAGTGGTAGATATAAAATGTGAAGAACAAGTTTAGGAGGAAGACTGTTTGTTGAACTGCCAGGCAATCTGAAATAAAAATAATCCTACCCATGTAACTGGGAAATGAAACAAGAAACAAAGTTCTCTTTCAAAAGCCTACAGCAGAAGCACATTTATTAATAATAAAATATTTCAGCCTAGATGCCAAAGGATCTGCTTTCATGAAACTGGAACAGACATGTGTCATTATTTCTGCCTATTAAGAAGACAGCTTTGTTAAGTTTAGATTCACACAATTCACAATGGGAACTCGTGTTGTCTAGAAAACACAAGACAGGTGAACCAGATCTTGAATTCCAAATTGATTAATATATCTTTATTACTAAGTCCTACATATGGTGTTTGATGAGATCATAACTCCTTGCATGTTTAAATCATGTATGGACTTGTCAGGATTTACAGGCTTTGGTAGTCTGATGAATAACATAGCACTATATACTTAACATAGGGCAAGTCTGAGAAGGTTCAGAGTCTTTATTTGACTTAGAATTCGCATCCTGAAACTCATTTAGGGCAAGATTAAACTGGGAAGTTGTCACATAGGTGGGCAAATCATTATGTATGATTAAATCGATTGACAAAAACTCTTTTATTTGCTGATTGCATCTATGCAGCTTTTATTTTTCACATTTATTCATAGAGTAAAATGTTAAATATATTTTGTTGGAAGGAATGTACAAAAATCATCTAGTTCAATCTCCTACTGAAGACAGGGCCCAATATACCTAGCTGTCTTCTGCTTCACCAAGTCAAGTTTGAATATCTCTTAGGACTAAGTTTTCACAGCCTCTTTGGACCCCTCCTTCAATGTTTGATTAGCTTCACTGTGATCAGTGTTAATTAGCCTCACCTCTAATACATAATCAGAATTTCCTTTTTTTGCAGCTTGTGACCATTGCCTCCCATCCTTCCAACGTGCATTTCCAAGAGGTGCCTGGCTCTTTTATTCTCTAACTCCTCCCACAGGGTGGTTCCAGAGACCAATAAGGTCCACTTTAGACTTCTCTCCAGGATAAAAAAAAGCCAGTGCTGTCACCTTCTCTTCCTGTAGCAGACAATCCATCTTCATAAACATCTCTGACCCTCCACTGGACTAGCTCCAGTAAATCAACATACTTCTCGTGCTGAAGAGTGCAGAACTAGACAGAGCACTCCAGATGTGGCCTCACTCACACCACATAGAGGGGAAAGATCACGTCTTTCCCATTGCTGGTTACAGTCTTACTAACACAACATAGTATATGGCCCATATTGATATAATCTGTAGAATAACTTGTACAACCAATATTATTTTATTCTCCTTAGTTATGGCTGCTTCCCCTGTTTTTATGTCACAAAGGAGCTAAAATAAAAATGTAGATTGACGTTTATAGAAAATTCCTACTTTGTAGTGGAGAAAGTGGCTGAAGTGGCTTTCACCTCAGCCAATTGTGCTGTAGACACAAGGGGCATATAAAGATCCATGCATTAAAAGTATTTTGCCATTCACACTCTTTCTACTAGAAGGACTGCTGCCATGGTGTTACTCTAAACTGTCTTTCTGGCTAGGTACTCAGACTACATTTCCTTGTCACAGCAGAATGAATGATATTTCTCTCGTCAACACTTTTCTTAATCACTACTGACCAATGTAAGTGTTCATTGTATTTTGCCGCCAGTGGCTGCCCACACTGGGAATGAGAGGAAATAAGAGTAAAATCCTTAACATTTTAGTAGCTGAAGTGTCTCTTTTCAGAAGGCAGTTCAGTCACATCAGGGCTTCTACTTCAATACTTCATCCCACATTCCTGTCCTGAAGAGTAGAAAAAAAAAATCAGCTCTATAAAGAGCTATTTCCAATTACAGCATTCCATGGCTGTTTTTGCATAGAGATTCAGATTACCTTAGAAAGTTTCCCATCTACTTTCATTCTGTTTGATTTGTCTTCTCAGTTATTTTCTTTATTTTTTCCTTAACTTGTTGCCTTAAATACCACACTGGTTGTAAGTTTTTTTGCAAACTCCTTCACAAACTGTTGGACTAAAACCAAAGTTGACCTATTGTAGCTCAACTCTGGCTGATGCACATTGGATAAAAAAAAAAATTGTTGATTAAAATCTTGCTTAAGAGTAAAAAAATCTTGAGTTATTTTTTTTTAAAGGGCACACGCATCTTCACACCAGAAAAATATATCTTATTAAAAATGAATTAGAGTTGTCAGGCTTTTGTGTCTAGTGTTAAGTTACAGCACTCAGTGTTAAAATGTAGCCCCTTGAAATCATTATAATAAATTAAAGCCACTGTCAGAGGCTGAAGACCTCAAACTAGAACAAAAAAAAATATATTGCCAACTCATAAATTCTATGTTGTAAAAAGAATTTCATTCTTCAGTAAGTTGACAGTAAAAATAGAGAAAAATAATATTTTAGGATGTTGTGTCAAAGATCATGTGTGAAACCCTGTGAGTGTCTTACTTCAAGTTGTGAGTTATAGCTACTCAGTCTTGAGGAGCGAGAAATGGCATATTTCTTGAGGCCCTTAGGACGTGCAAGCTACACACTGATCTTTTTTTTTGAATGACAATGTGGGCAAACTCTTCATCTAGCAACATGTTTGTGTGGTTTTTATTTTTTCAGTTGTCTTTTATATATGATATAAAGTTGCTATTAATTTAAAAACTGTCACTCACAGTATGTGGGAAAGGAAGACCAATTGAGACAAGCACTCAAGAAAAGCTGAAATTGGTATCCTGAGACAGGTGATAATTTGGTGCAGCTAATTATCATTTTTCCCATAAGAAATAATGTCAGAAACATAATAAATTGTTTTTTCTTCGATAAGACACATTTTAAAACCTGCAGTCAATGATGACTTTGTCATATAACCCTGCTACTTTTTTAAAAAGAAAGAAAAGGATCAAACAAAAAACATTGAAGACAGTGACTCTGTGCATTTTCCTAGTTACGATTCATTCCTGACCTAGCCCTGACCTGGCGCTAGATCACTGATATTCAGAATGAGTGCCTTGTATTAATTATAAAGATCTGAGTTTGCAAAGTTGTCCAAATGATATAATTTGAACAGCTTGTTCTTGACTTTGAAGGGAAGAGTAGGTATATATACATTTTTTTAACAGCTCTTCCATGTACATTGGGTCTAATAGTACCTGGTTTGTATGTTTCGTTGTGTTTAATCTGTTTCTGAGTGGTATTGCTGCTCACCTCCCTCCCTTATTCTCAAGGACATTTGGTGTCATGTGAGCATGTTTTCTGGACAGCCACGCTTCAGGGAGAGAGAATGGCTCAGTCCCTCCCACTTTACTCCTGAGAACTCTGGAATATGAGTTCCTCACTCTTCTCTAGCAAGGTGCTCAGTTCCATATGGCTTCAGGGCCTTCATTATCTTTCCAATTTCTGCAGTTCAGATGAGTTTTGATGAGTTTACACTGCAAAATTCATGGGCGACAGACAGATACCACGCATATAAATACCTAAAGAAATAAAGTTAAACAAGTTGTAACTTCATGACTCTGTGTTATAAACTTCACTTCTTGGTCGGTCCTTTCTTCTCTAGTATGTCCAGAATCCATAGAAAACAGCTCCTAGCAGCCTATATTACCTGTTCAATTCTTCTGACTTAAATTTGCACTCCATTTGGCTGGAAATAGTTACCTCTCTAAAATAATGCATGTATTTTAGTTTGTAAAGGATCAAGCCTACTGGTAGAAAGATTATTATAATTGATGCAGTCCTTAAGTCTTCTGAGTTCCATCTGCTTTCTGAAAATTCATGGAATTATTTGCTTAAAAATTGTAGGTCAATTGACTTGTTTTTCTCCACTTAAAGTTCTACCAGCCTTGCTATAAATAATTCTGGATGATTGATCAGTTAGACTTTTGTATCTTTGAGCTGTGCTATTTCAGGGCTCTATATTACTTGAAATTACTATAACTAAATAATAATTGTTCATATTATTCTATACGATCAAGCAGTTCTGTGACTTGTCACTATCAATAAAAAAAATAAACAGTTTTGTTTTTTCTGGCTTAACATCAGCTAAGCATGTGGGCTTATGTTATATTATGAGTAGTGGCAGAATGCTCACTTGTGTGCAAAAGTTTATTTAATTGATGCTTGTCACAATTATCATAAGCTTTACACAGTCCTTTTACTCTAGGATTGTTCCTGAATTTATCTCTGGTAACACTCCAGCAATACAAAGTGTTATGTGGAGTGTCTGTAACAGGTATTACACAGTAAGGTAATGCAAGAATTACATCAAAACCATTATTTTCTTCTCTAAAGTAATCTTCTTATGAGCACACATCCTTTGACACCTTATATACTTCATACGGCATAGTTGCACATTTTCTATAGTGACATTTGCAGGCTAGTGTCAATTTCTGTATCTTTTTCCCCTCTTGACATTTACTAACTCGCTGTCTTGGAAACTGACCTATTTTTATATGTAGCTTTTTTGACACTCAAGATATCACATATATTTAACTGCCTCACAAGCTTATTATTGAATTCATTATTTTTATTTTGTGTTACAAAATGCCTATTGCCTTATTCATTTCTGGTCTCCTGGGAATAAGAACAAGAATGCTTTAGGTGGCAAATGGCTGGGCCAAAAAGTCATGACTTCATGACATAGGCAATGTAGCACCTTTTAACAAGAGTTAAGATGATACTCTGGAGCCTGGTATTCTTAACCTAGTTTCTAAGGCCTTTCAGCCTTCTTGCTTCTTTTCAAATGATCAATGTTTTAATCAGATAGTTATCATGTAAAGAACAGAAATAGTCTTATAAAGCTAGAAAGATCTCTGTCTTAACCTGTGCTGTTTTTTGAGGTATATCTCCTAGTCACAAATGTCCCAGCTTTTTTGCCTTTACAACAACCAGACAACATAAAACATGAAAAGGTTAAGTTTTATGGTATTTGCTATGTAACAGCAAACAACTTTTTTTTTTTTGTTGGTTGAGATTTGGTTTGTTTGTTTGTTTGTTTGTTTTGTTTTTAAAATGTGATTTGAGTCTTCCAAATGCAAAAGGAAATGAGAAATTCAGTCTCTCTGGTTTAAATCAAAATCGTAACACCTTTGCCTGTGCCTTTGTTGTTCACATTAGATACATTAAACATGAAGTTTAGCATCACAGCGGCAACTGAATTTGCGTTGATTGTCAAAACGAGAAGCAATGCCTACATTGACTACAATATGCAGATCCAGGACTATCTATCTTTTGTCTGTCTTTTCTGTGCTTGTGAAACATTGTGTACATTTCCTACATATTACAATTGCTAAGTAATATATATTACTGAGCTGTTACTGTCCTTCTCCCTTTCTCATTTTTTTCTTCTTTCCACCTGCTTTTCCCTTCCTGAAGATTTTTCAATTTAAAACAGGAGTTGAAAACATTCGTATGATGAGTTGTGGAAAAAATATTTGAAATGTAAACCACAAAATTCCACTGGAACACTCTAACTTCAGTGCCAAATTTCATTGATACTGTTTATGAAATTTGGAGCAAGTCCTGCTTGGATGTCCTTCACCGAGAACAGGGAATTAAACAACGTTAATACTAATAAGCTGAGGCAATTGGGCAATGCTAAAGAATAGCTGCCAAATAAATCAGTGATATTCATTTATTATTTTAACATTTGGAAACTTTAGCCATATACCTATCTTTTCTCTTCTACTTCTGTTTTGAGGATGACGATGATCATTCCCACATAAACTGAGTAGTCAAATTACTTTTCTATTTTGTGGGTAGATGCAATTGCCACTGGCTAACACAGTCATGCTACTAGTCAATGCATAATCTTAAAAGAAAATTATCTGAATAACCACTGAGAGAATTAAATCATTTGCTAATGCTTTTATTGCTTCTTCCTTTATAAAGTTAATTGATGTCTTGTATCTCTTACATACCTAAAGTACACTTCACCTAAAAGTCTAAGCCATTCATTTTTGAGAAATAAATAGATTCTCTGCTTGCCAGGCATCTAAACTGAACTTCAGCTTTTCAAAATTCTCTCGAGCCCTTTTCTGTCTTAAAGTAAAGGCATCCTCATTAATTCTTCACATAAAAATCCAGGACAGTAGTGTGAGACTTACAATTTACAGACCTTATCTTGTCTTTATCAGCAAAATATATGACAGTAGAAACATATTAGGAATTGTAGAAGATATGTGAGGTGAATTGAAGAACACAAAACTCAACTCTACTTTCTCTGAAGTATGCCTTTTGCATTTTGCTTGGTAAATGCGGTAATGGCAATATGGCTGTGAATTTATACTCATCCTTCTGCCATGTGCACCCCTTCTGCATGTGCACATACATGCACTCATAAACTATGCACCCCACCCTCACTTCTTTTGCAATCCCACTTCAGGTATTTCCCTGTTTTTCTACTTCCTTCTTTTCCTAGAAAGAAGATGTGAGAACATCGATACCTGCAAACTGAGTAAGTGACTATGTTTCATTTGTTGTTTTGCCATCCCATCTAGGAACCATTCCTCTGTAAGAGGTAAATGTTTACTGCTAGCACTCTGACAGCAGCTCCTTTTTCATCATTCTTCTTTCTGCTAATGACAACTCTCCTTTATGCTTCCTCTTTATCATCAGGACAGATTTCAGGCTGTTGGGCTCTCATTTTGTGCTGTCACTGTGAGTTCATACAGCTGACCATTCTGGCTCCCATTTCAAAACATGACTAATGCAACAGGTATGGGTGCTATGTTGTCTTTGTATCAGGTCCAGATATGAAACTGGTGTATTGTTAATTTGTTTCTTTTTAAAGTACTAAAGGAAGAAAACACAGACTTCTTGAATAACATCTTTTTGAATAAATGAAAATGTTAAAGAAATGCTACATAGAAAAAGGACTAAGAGCTACTTCTGTTGGATTTCTGTTTCATAATCTCACTTATGCAGATACACTAATTTGTACCAAGTTGCAGAGCTCAATTTTGGTAAATCAGCCTCTATGTGTATAAAGACCATTTGTTGTTTAAGTGCATTACGTTTTGATTTTCACTTTTTAAGCAATTGCTGTCAATACTATAATTTTAAATACTCTCTTTTTTTTTTTTTTTTTTTTTTTTTTTTTTCTGGCATACTTTAATGGCTATGCTGCAGAACTTTAGTTTTTACTTTAATAGTTATTCCCGATTTCCTGCTGTGGTTATATACTGAACATCAGAAATTATCTGCAGAGAGAATTAGAGAGTGTAAGTATGATTGTCTGAGTCATGTAAATGCCAAAAGCTTTTTGTGACATTTTTCAGACTTTAAAAATGGAAATATGTTATTTGCACATTCGCTCTTGATGGAATATGACACACTGCAGGCATGCCGTGAGTTTAAGTTCGGGCTTTAGGCCATTAGGGCTGTGTATATGGGGACCGCATGCTTCTAGAAATAAAGCCAATGAACTGCTTTCTGCATGGACATCCCTAGTTGATGAACCAAAGAAAGTCCATTAGGTCAATGAAAGCTAGTAAGATTTATGGACTTGCTGGAGCCTGTTATCCAGAGTCAAACCTTATGGAGTGTAATTCATACTTAATGTAACTTTTGTCTTTTCTCCTAGATGAGTTCCAACATCCTCGTATTTACCTATGAAATATTGATGTTGTCCTGTACAGTCAACGTTTAAATGCAGAAATTTGAGATGAATCGTATTTCAAGTTTGTAAAAAGGAGCACCATCCTCTATGATCTGTAAGCACTCCACATCCTCCAAAGCATGAATAGTTTCCCTTAAATTAGTCCCAAAAGATGTTTTTTTTTTACTTATTGTGTTATCTATCTTGCTGGAGAGTATGCATACAAGAGAGATCTTTCCATCTATGTTTTTCTGTCTCATTCAGGTCTTCCTCTAAATCCTGATGGAAACCACAGAGGATGACAGTTAAGCACCTGTCCCTGGCAATTCTTGAAGAGAAGCAGCCAGGTGGGACTCAGTAACATTCACAGCTAAACACTGGACCCACTCCATTGAAATTTTATGCCAACTGTGTACTTACAGGACCCCAAATTGCTTTTCTCTGGACACACCACTGGTGAGGTTGGCCTAAAATTTTATTGCTGTTTGCTTTTACAATTTCTTGTCTTCAGAATTATGATGTGATACAAATGTGAGGATACGTGGTGCATTTTTCGTTTTTTAGTCATATACATTTTCTGATATCTAGAAAGGAGGAACATTGTCTGCTCAAATGCACCACCAGAGCTGATGGATGTGGGTTGCTGATGAGTCATATATATGATGAGTCCAGTGCACGTCAGCAACTAATACTAAATGTTCTCAACACATCTCAGGATTAGGATGTGAACATGAGTTTTGCCTAGCAAAGACAGTTGCCATTTGGAAACAAATATCCTTTGAGGTCTCTTACATGTATTAATAAACTTTTTTTTTTCGGTCTGTTTTTATATGGTAAAAGGAGCTAGACTGGTGAAATCCCTCAATGTGTGGTATTTCAATTCCAATTGGTGTGATAGGTTGACCTTGACTGGATACCAGCTGCCCACCAAGCTGCTTTATTGCTCCTTTCCTCAACTGGGCAGGGGAGAGAAAATGTAATGAAAGACTCATGAGTCGAGATAAGAACAAGGACAGATCATTCAGACTCAACTTGGGGAAATTAGTTTAATTTATTACCAAACAAATCAGAAAAGGATAATGAAAAATAAAAATCAAATTTTAAAACACGTTCCCCCACAACTCCCTTCTTCCTAGGCTCAACTTCACTCCTGATTTCTTTACTTCCTCCCCCTGCATGGCGCAGTGTGACCGGGAATGGGAGTTGTGGTCAGTTAATCACAAATTGACTCTACTACTCCTTCCTCCTCAGGAGGAGGACTCCTCACACTCTTCCCCTGCTCCACCGTGGGGTCCCACCCATGGGACACCGTCCTCCACAAACCTCTAATGTGAGTCCTTCCCATAGGCTGCAGTTCTCCAAGACCTGCCCCAATGTGGGTCTCTTCCATGGGGTGCAGTCCTTCAGGAACAGACTGCTCCAGTATGTATGAGGTCACAAGTCCTGCCAGCAAGCCTGCTCCAGCGTGGGCTCCTGTCTCCATGGGTTCACAGGTCCTGCCAGGAACCTGCTCCAGCACAGACTTCCCATGGGGCCACAGCCTCCTTCAGGCATCCGCCTGCCCCAGCGTGGGGTCCTCCCTGGGCTGCAGGGGGAATCTCTGCTCCTGCGTAGGCCTCCATGGGCTGCTGGGGGACAGCCGGCCTCACCATGGGCTGCCCCACGGGCTGTGGGGGAATCTTGACAAGAGCAACTTTACAGCTCCCCCTCCTTCTCCACTGACCTTGGCGTCTGCAGAGTTGTTTCTCTCACATAGTCTCACTCTTCTCTTTTGGTTGCTGTTGCACAGCTGTTTTTTTTGTCTCCTTAAATATGTTATCAAAGAGGCTAGCAATTCCCCACAACAGCCTCCACTGCCAAAACCTTGCCATGCAAAACCAGTACAGTAGGCAAATATTTTCTTTTAAATCATATGTATATATTTTTCATTTAATAGATGAAAAAACCCCACCATGAGCATATATATATATATAAAGTGTGGATGAGGAAAGGATATAGGTACAGAAATCATGTTATCTACATCTGCCAGCTGTCCTCATTTCCTGATGCAGTCCTGCTTTTTAACCATCAGTAGAGAATCTTTTACAAGCAATCAAGAAAGCAAGCATGACTTTCAACACATTCTGTTGCTTTGCTTTCTAAAACTTTTAAGGACTCTCTACATGCAGCCCACAGTTACTGTTTTCTGCTGAACCTGTACCAAACACAGGGAAATGAACCACCTTCAGAAAATAATTCTTACTTGAAAACTTGATGCTAAACAGAAGCACACTAGCAGAAATGTGGTTCTACCCCTTCAAGGACATGTAGCAGCGAAAGTAAAGAGGACTGTGAACTACTGGCTTCATACAGGCCTTCAGGAGAAAGGGACATCAGCAGAAAGTAATGGTGGCAAGGTTTAACGTGCTTTGTGAATAAATTGGCTTCAGACCATGAGAGTACTTTGTATTCTTGCCAGATGATCTGAGATTCTTCCATCATTGGTTCCCACTATCATTTCAGCCACTCACTTGGATTCTATTATCGTACTTCACTATAATTCTAATTATCGCTCATCTCAGTAGCTGGTAGTTTTCCTATTATTAACTAATCATCTATTGGCCCTGTGGGGGTCCCATAGCTTCCAGACCTTTTTAGTGAGGTTGAATTAGATTATCTACCCGTATTAAAACTTAGATTTAACCCAAAGTAGGAATGGGAAAATATCCTCCTAGTGTTCATACTCATAAAAATATATCATTGCGCAGGTTTATGTTGCCTGAGTTGTATGGCAAACTGCAGCAGTCCAACTTAGGGAAAATAAAGCATGCTAGTGTTATAGATATGCTGAACAGCATAGGAAGAATTTCTTTTGCATACATTCTTTAAAGCAATAGACACAATTATTTTTGAATGTTGAATATGAATAACAGCGTTCATGTTTTGAGCATGCTGATGCTGACTGCAGGTAATACTTTGATTAATAAGAAATGCTGTATAGGGTCCAACAATAATCCTCATGAAGTCAATTGAAGTATATCTAGTTCTGCTGTGTAAAAGACCTAGCAAGAGATGTTATAGTCAGCATTTTCCAGCAATGTGCGTAAGATTTCATTGTGTAATAATAAAATGCAATGTCATAAGACTACAATTTTAGACTCCCTAATGGACTCTTGACTTAAAATCACAATCTGCTCTGAAATTGTCACCTGTACCATGCTACTTAATTAAAAAATACATTTGATAATTTTGAATTACTTTGCTTTTTATAGTAAGCATGTATATTAAAGAAAATATAAGTGCAAAATATGTCTTTTTCATTACATTGTCTTCAATGAATAACTCTTTCATCAGGGAAAGACATAGAACTGTCTGAAATGGTATAAAAGAACACAAATGAGTATGGGACATAAATTCACCTAGCATTTGTTGTAAGGTTGTTTGATTTGATTTTCTCTGAATGGAGTAAATTTTAAGGACAATAGGAGGTCTTGTACTCTGTTCTTTACTTTTCTGTGTTTCCTGTCTATTTTGTAGCCCACATCTTAGTCTTTTTTTGAGATATTCTGTGGCCATCTGAAAGGCATAAGGGTATAGCTAAGTACTCTTGCAGGTCACTTTAATCTCTGTGGAGAATAGGAGAATGCAATATTAAAGTAATGGTTATTAAATATCTATCTAAAGCTATGGATAACTTTTACCAAAATTATCAGGATAAGGCAGCCATTGTCCTCCTGTTTTTTTAACTAGCAAAGTCAATCCTAAAATCAAGTGAAGGAGTTAAGTGATTGCAATGGATGAGTGAGTGAGCTCACTCTACTCAACATGATACAACAAAACTGAAATACTACCTTGCTCTGCCTCTGAGTAAATTCTGATTTCAGTTTGATACACTGCTATTCAGAGAACTAACAGCCTGCAGTTCTCATTAAAATAGGCAAAAACTGTGTTATTATGCCTGATCACTGCATTTATATTTCCTTGTAATGCTGGCATCATTAGCTGTAAAGTATGTCAATTTACTTGCTGTGGAGATCTACAGCTCAGGCACACAACTGAGTTGCAGAGAATTAACACGTTTCTGTG
>JAAGAY010136046.1:21561-42709 GCA_011801015.1 Ardeotis arabs
CCTTCCCGCACCTTCCCGCACCTTCCCGCACCTTCCCTTCCCGCACCTTCCCGCACCTTCCCTTCCCGCACCTTCCCTTCCCGCACCTTCCCTTCCCTAAAAGAATACTTAAAGAAAGCCTCATCCAGACTATTTCACTTGGTTTATGCAAAGAGATGTATTCACTGTCTCACCAAAGTTTTTCACTGTTAACGTACAGCCAGCATCCAAGGATGTGAATGTTTGTTACAGCCACAGTAGTAATTAGATTGAAATCCTCTTCTTCCATTTCTTCTATATTACATGCCTGATTTCTGCAGTGGAGAAAGTTCTGTGTCTGAATTCTACCTACTTCTGTCTTCTAGAGACTGTTCTCAAAAACATTTTTTTTTGCCTCATTTCACAGCGTAAGACTAAATTATGCAGAATTTTAAGACAAAGATTTTTTTCTACTGCTATTCCATCTTTTAATTTTGTATCCTTTTATGATTATCAGGTCTTTTTTTTTTTTTACTCATTATTTCTAGTACAGTACACTTATTTTCCCATTCAGCCTCAACCCTCCTTTCTTAATGTAACACTAAGCAAAACAATGAAAGAACTGTTACAGACTTGATTAACAAAGGATTTAAGAAGTCTAATAAAATTAATGAAAATCGATCTAATTTTATGGAAATAGAACATGTCAGATATATTGTGTATATATATGTGAGATTACAAATTGAGTTCATAAAGGTCACGTTGTTGACGTAATAGGCTCTGATGTGATTTGATACAGTATCTTTTAATTGAGAAATAAGAACAGTACAAACCAACATGTTGTATATGGCATGGATGAAAAAAAAAACAGTTGGCTTATGTTTCCAAAGGTGGAAACTGGAAATTAGCTCCACAGTGTCATTTAGAGATCTATTGCTAATATAAAGTTATAAAGTGTCCCAAGGAATGACTGGGAAGATTACTGAAACTTTGCTATTCTACTCTGCAGAAGAGATTCATATTCTGGTACCTGCAAATAAGTAAAAAGAAAGTAAAGATATGAAAATATCCTTTAGTAGATCACCACCAGTAGTTTTTCAGGGGTGGCAAACTGAGTAATGATCTACTTAGAAGATTGACTGGTTTTCTACTTGGAAAAAGGACTGAATCTGGCTTGTTAAATAGAGAAGGATCTGCTGTTGGAAAACAGTTCTCCTGTGTCAGTAATGAGCATATGTTTAGGGAAATGTAACAAACATCTTCTTTGGTGTGATTTTCCTGGCAAGTAGCCTTCCTCTTATTCACTAATTCATTAACAAAAAAGATGGGCCAAAAGGTTTTAGTCAAACTAAATATAATTCTCAACTTTAGCTTGAATTTATTTTCTAATCCTTAATAATTTCTTCAGTTATATTTCAGGAAGCATAGTTTGATATTGCAGTTCAGATAACAAAAAAAAATAATATTTATTTTAAAAATTCAAACCAGCTTGCAATGTCTTAATTATCCACCCAATTTCAGGAAAATTCACAAATAGGTTTCTCTTGATACCACTTGAACTGTACAATAAGTCAGCTGTTCTGTCAAAAGTCTTCTCTGTCTTTAAGTACAACACTTGCGTATTGGCCATGGAAGCTCTTGGTTTATTTCAGTTTTCTCAGTCCAAAAATAACTCTTACAATCAATTAGATTATACTGCTAAGGGCTAAAGGACTGGAAAAAAATCTGGATAAACACTTGAAAGGCTAAAATTCACCATATTTTCAGTTTAATAGAAGAAGATTGATTGGATCAATTTGTAAGTACATGCTGGAGAACAGAAACTTGATTATAGCACTTTTTTAACATATTAGAAAAGATCCAGATCAATATTGTCTGAAATGAGGAACCATCATTAATAGTAAAGAGCAGTAAACAACATATCAAAGTTTGAAATAAATTCTTTATTATTAGAAATGTTAATATTAACATTGTCTATTTTGCTGGGATGAGCTTCCATTCCATTCGGAATCACTTCTATTTTAGAAATCTTGAATCTAATCTAGAGATCTGGTGATCTGTCATTTCTGTGGTTAAATCAGCCACCTAATTGCAGTGCCATTTTATATTCAGAGAAGTGTCTAAAGCATCCTCTCTGAGCTATTTCTATGTCTTATTGATTCTTTCTGCCTAATGGCTTCAAGAAACAGCTCCTTAGTACCCAGGAAGCTGAAAGTCTCATCCAGGCTCCCATCCCTGCAAAATGCTTTTCTCTGAACTCGAGAAACACAACACTCTCTCACTTTTATCCATCCTGCATGCTGTATGAAAGAACCATTTTTGTGTGATCACTTCAGTCTGTCTTTTTGACCATAATACTCTCTGTATATGCAAAGTTCCTTGTATACCATCTGGCTCCTTGTTATCTGCTGTATCCAACCTAAGCTGCCTGTCTTCACATTCAAAGGCCTTAGAACACAGGAATTCGTTGTCAAAATACTGACTCTTGATTCCAGCCTGGCTGGGATGCCAGCTTGCATTCTTTACTTCTACTTGTCTAAGCATCCCTCACGATGAGGGAAAGCTGCCTGTAAGCATTCACTTTGCCTCGTTCTCCTCTTTTAATACCCTTCTTTAGAATATACTCTTCAATGACTTGCTTCTTGTCAGTAAAAAGTGGCTGGAGCACAGAAGGCACTTTTTGTCAGGCTGAACATCATTTCGGTGTTTCTTTGCATTTCCCCATCTGCCTTTAATGTCTCATTTCTTGCTTAATTCTATGTAGTCCTGGAGTCTAAGGCCTTTTTTTTTTGGGAGGGGTAGGGAGGTAGGGGATGTTTCTAAGTGTATCATACTCTTCAACATGAAAAACCTTGAAATAGATACACTTGCAGTACATTATAATATTTCCTACCTATAAGCTTTAAGTATCCTTTGTGCACTACTCACGGTATCTGATAACAAAGGGACCAAAATATTAGAGCTAACATTTTAGTTGTCTTCTGTGCCAGCAGCGGTACTGAGTGGCTGTTTTGTTGGGCCAGTTCAGAAACCCCACGGCTTTGGACTTGGGCCTCTCCTAGCATTCATGGTAAGAACTGTGCCTTCAGAGATGTGCCGTGGCAGGGCTGTGCTCTAGGGGAGGGACTGGGGCTGAGGCTGGGGCTGGGACAGGGTCCACCCAGGCTGCCTCAGCTGTGCCCAAGGCTCCATTCCAGGTGACATCAGGGTTGCTAGTGGAGCTTAGCCCTCAAGGCTCCTGCTCCAAGACCATCTAGCTAAATCAAAGGATTGATGTCAACAATTTAAATCTAATCCCAGTTTCCTTTAAATGGCCCTGTAAAGAAACACAGATTCCTATCCTCAAATCAATATTTCCTCACTGTAATTTGAATGTAAATCCATTTTTCTTTGCTGTGGAAGTTAATCTAAATGCCAACAGCTGAAGAGTAGTACAGATTAGTAAACAACTCCCAGAGTCCCACTGCTCTGAGTTACTTTGTTGTTCTTCCCAGATAGCAGAACAAATAAAACAATGATTTGTATATGCACTGTTTATTCAAATAAATATATATATATATTTTTTTAACAGCAGAACAAATAAGCTCCTGGTTGGATTTACAAAATAGATTAATAATTTTATGACCACCAATAATCAATATAGCTGTGTAACTTAATGAGAAAGGTAATCAGCTTTCATAAGTTTGAGGCAAACCTAATAACCTTTTTTAAAGTGTTCTGCCTTCCTCTTAGTCCTTGAATATGGCCACTGCTGGATGCAAGGCTTGAAAGAACAAAGAGCTGATCTGGCATATATTTCAAACTCTTTAGGCAATATTCGTTACCTCCTATTTATAATATCACTGAAATCAGCTCAAGGAAGTGATGGTCAGAATGTAGTCAGGGTTTGAGTTTAAAATAAGAGACATGATGAAAGTAGAAGGAGGCAGATTCAGACTTGATATAAGGGAAAAATTTTTTTACAATGAGGGTGGTGGAACACTGGCACAGGTTGCCCAGAGAGGTGGTAGATGCCCCATCCCTGGAAACATTCAAGGCCAGGTTGGACTGGGCTCTGACCAACCTGATCTGGTTGGAGATGTCCCTGTTTCTTGCAGGGTGGCTGGATTAGATGACCTTTAAAGGTCCCTTCCACCCCTAACCATTCTGTGATTCTGTGATTCTAAAGTAGAATAAAAATTTTGTTTTGATCCAAATTCAAGCATATGTATAGTATGCATGCTGTAATATGCATGCTGACATATATAATATGTATAGAACTCAATTTCTGGGTAACTTGTAGTCAAGATAAAGATTTACCTAATGTCTAGAGTATATAGATTTACCTATTGGAGAAATAAAGAACAAATTCATGCATAAAATGTTAGTTTCTCAATGAAACTTTTCAAAATTATTAATTCCTTTCCATTGTAGCTGAGAAAGAGTATTTTTTAGCTCTGGAAGCTAAAAATAGCTACAGATTTAAAAGAACCTGACTTTGCCAGTGAAGTCCAAAGCTGACATTTGGAAATACCCATTCAGAGGTAATTTCTTGCATATTTGTCCACACATATTCTGGAATGTCCCCCAGCATTCTGGAAGACTTTTTTTTTAAAAAAAAAAAGGTTCAAAGATCTTGTAGGTATGAGTCAAAGAAACTGCCATCTCAAAAGTACTAATAGTGCGGAAAAATTCCTATACCTAGTTTCGGATGAAATCTGAATAAGCAGCAGGCAGGTAATTCATTAATGTAATTTTAACCAAGACCTGATTTTCTGACAGATTTTCATGTGTCTCTAGGAAGTTCTCTACATCTTCTACAGATTAAGAGTTTTTAGCAATTTCAATTTTATCTTCCCACTAATGAGACTAGCATGAGACTCTTTGAAATCTTCAGATAATTCAGCAGTGTTTACAGCAGATGGCTTCCTCTTTGAAAATTTGACATATTATTAGTAGGTTAGTGTTGAGTTCTGACAAAACTTCAGTAAAGATATTTTGTTTCTAAATCTAAATTAAAATCCTTTGATAGCAAATCTGATCTGATCTTTTTGGATCAATTGCTTCAAATTGGATTATTGTACTGAGCAAGTGATTGTAATGCAGCATATTAGAATCGATTTGCTCTACAAGAGTTTATCTTACTTTAATTAGATAAAGAGAAATATGTTAACACTTCAGACTTCCACTAGTTTTGATATATAACGGTTTTTGATCTATAATGATGTTTTATGCAGAACTGCATCTGGTGGTTTACTGAAATGAATTACTAATACGTACTGCATTATGACACATGGTATATAGATTCTGATTCTATGAGATTAAAAAAAAAAGTAATAAAAAAAATCCTATTTCTACTTTATGTGTACATTCGCTAGATGCAAATTATTCCTGCACACCTGCTGTTTGCATAATTTGGGCACTCTGAAGATCACATTAATGAAAAGTTGTAATAAATATTCTTAAAACAACTTAGTTCATGAGTAGTTTGTTTAGAATAAACATTCTGCCTAATTTTCTAGGTTTTTTTTTTTTTTTTGAGGATGGATGGTACAGAAAATAAGAAAAGTCAATAGACACTTAAAAGGTTAGATTTATGAATGAAACTCTTTCTCCCTCACAAAAGCCAAGTGAGCAACTTGAAGATGCTTCTAGGCAGCTGTACATTCCTAACTGCTGCTTGTACAACAGATTGCAGAGACTGCTTTTGGCAACATTTTCTGCTTCAGATTTCCACAAGGGTGAACTGCTCTTGAAGAGTTTTTGAGTGTTTTCTTCACTCTCTTTTTACTCGTCAAGGAAGGACCAGTACTTCATAGGGACTTTAAATTTTTTGTGAGTTTCTCTCACCCATCACTTTGCTCCTTTTTAGATTTTTAACTGTTCTTTGGACACACTGTCTGCTTATAGATTCCCTCAATAGCTAAAAAACTTTGTGAATGGACCAACAGGAAAACTACCCAGAAAAATTCTTTGGATTGCTGTGATAAAATTCTCTGAACTGGACTCTATTTGTTAAAGGAGAAAATTAATACAGTTAAGAAAAGAAAAAAAAATCTTTCATTAAAAGAATTCTGACAGAAACTGATTCTTCATATGAAAGTTCTATGGGAGATGAGCACCTGAGGCGTACCATCTTTTTAGTTTAGACTGGAAATGGGCTGAGGTTACCTAGGGTTTCATGCCTGTAAAACAATTCAGTTGATCCAATTTTGTTTTCTGCGACCCAGTGTTTTTTTCTACTTTTTTTTTTTTTTTCCTTTTTGTCGTTTCCTGGTCTAGTTATTTTAATTTGAAGTTTATATGATTGTGAGATATTTTCCTGCTGATTATTCTTTAACTTTCTTTTAGGATTGTACAAAAAAGAAAATATTCAAACTCTTTTGTCTGGACCAGACAAATACGAAATTCATGAATCTGTAGTAAGTGCAGAAAAATACATTTAACGGAGTGTTTCAAGCTATACTCCACTATTGTAAACACAACTTTTGCAAACTTAAAAATTTAAAAAATGTTTTTTAAAGAGACAAGAAGAACATTTCTAAGCTTGCAGCTTGCAGCAAGGCAGTACCATAATTGCAGCATGGATGTCTTGTACTCATCTCAAATCTTACCTTCGAGCACCAGAAGTGCCATGGTTTCTTTAAAAAACACTCATTGATTTTAATTAATGGTCTTCTTTCGAGGAATGTCCTGTAATCTTGAGCACATAAGCAACATTCCTGAAATGCAGTCCAATGCTGTGCAATAGTTCTAATTGTCCAATTTCTTACCTGTGTTCAGTTGCTTACCATCTTCCAGTTCCCTACCTGTGAAGATGCTGCTGCTGCTGTTGGTTTTGCTGGTAATCCTCTATCTGTGATTTGTCTTTCCTGCAATTTTATCAATTTCCTGAAAGAAAACAGCTGTGGGTCTTTCGATTTGCATAAAGTTTAAAACTGTTCTACATATACTTCTTGCCCGTTGATTAACGTAGGAGCAGTTGGCATTAAGACTAGTGCTTCAATTTGAACATAGGGTTGCTTTTGATATAATAATATTTTTACAGACAAAGCTTAAAGTAAAATCTGATTAAAAACTTGAAAAGTGACCAATTTTTGTTTTCAAACACTTTTCATAATAATTTTTAGCATATACCTGAAGACATGGTTATGTTGCAGATGCTATGCAGCTGAGAATATCTTTTAGATAGAAGATTCATAAATACATGCCCACCTGCTTGAAAAGGATGACACTGATGTACTCAGTAGACCACTACAGGACCACAGTATTAGTTTTAATAAAATGTCTCTGAAATACAAACAGTAGTGGATTTATCAAAGAGAAATAGCTGATTTTGTAAAGTTTGTGTAGCATTTTCTTTGTAGTGCTTTAACTTGTGCAGTGCTGGTGTGATGCTGATGCCATACACATTCAGCATATTAAAAGGACTGGAGAGGAATAAATGCAAAGGATATATATGAAAGTACTAAAAAAAACCCTCATAAGAGCTTATAAAGGTTTGACACAGATTGATTAGTTCATGTGTTAAAAATGACAGTTTACTACAAGGTTACTTTCTGAAAGGTGTTAAAGATCTGTATCTAATGTAAAACAGCATAATGTAGTCTGGCATTTTGCTCAGGAATTAGTGAATTGACACAATGAAGCCTGTACTTTTCATTGTCCTTTCTGTACAACACCAAGAAAACATGTACTATCAATCTAGATTACTTTTCTTTTAAATGAAAGAGAAAGGTAAGCAGATGGAGAACAATGATAAAAACTCACACAAAACAGAAATACCAGTTGTTGACCTCAAATATCTCCATCTTGAAATCTCTTACAGTCTTGCTGTTGGTATATTGCACTTCTTTAAAGATGTAAGTGGCAGAGGAGAGGATGAGAGCCCTTTTCTGACAAGATATTTATGTCATTCATTGGGAGACTTCCCCCTGTCCAAGATCTGCATTCCTTTCCTCTCCCAGAAATCTTGCATTTTTCAGTTTGCAGTAATGACGAAGAGTTAATATAATATATTGGTCATTCTGTATCCTGGGTAATTACATAGAACTTAACTGTATGTCCTAGGTTAGCACTCAAGTTATGTGCTTGCAGACATTGAAGAACCTCACCTAGGCTCAGGTGCTACTGAGAGTAAACTCATAAGCAATCGCCGGCTGTCAGGTCTGTCAGAACAAGAGCTGCTGGATGTGTCCCCTGTTTTCACATAATGATGAACAGCAGTTTCAGATAAGATTTTGTTTCCAGAGTCCTGTAGGTTTAAGACACGACATTACAAGAAAATCATAAGTTGCAGAAAATGTGTTCCCTTTTCTTACCTTCTCTTTCTACACTTTCTGTGCAAAATTCAGCTGCTCTTACCATTTGGAAACATTATTTTTGGTTTAGTTGCATTTGCCTCAGCAACTTCATCTATAATGTAATGATTAGCTGTTTAGGAAGCAGAAGTTATATAGGAATAGTAATTTTTTTTCAGCTTATACACACATATATGTATTTCTTCTGTAGCTACTCTTACTCTACCTGTTTGCAGGTAGGAAAGAATGCTGATATTTTCCTACAGACTCATTTTGAGTTATGAAATACTTTTAATATCTGCTTTAATATTATACCTTAAAGCTATTTCTTACTTAAGTCTTATAATAGTTTCCCACAGAGTTATTAAAATCTTTGTCTTTCAATTTGGATTATTTTTCCATTGTCAGACTTATAGGCAAAATTAGTTTCTAGTGCTACTTGCTCTGTACTTTTATGATTATTTTAATCTGCAAATATAGTCTTCTGGTAGTACAAATCTATTAATATACTCTATTTTTTTCTTTTTAGGTATTGTTTGATCTTATTCACATTCAGTTCATAAATTCAGTCACTTAAATGCTTGCCATTATGTTCATGATGCTTGCCCTTTGGTGCTGTGATGGAATCTTGTGTCTGCAAATTCAGATGGGCTTTTCAACAACACCGATATTACAGAAATAACCAACCATGCAGCAGCTGGTCAAGCCATTTGAATGAAGACGTGCTGCCTCTTTACTCGTAGTCTTTCTCTGTCCCAAGTGCTCTGCTAGTTACTATGCCATTGTCAGAGACTGAAAAGGTTAATTAATGTCTCAACATCGCTAAACAATGGAAGGAACTGAGCAAAACATCGACGAACCACAGATGTCTACACAGATATCCTGTTTTCGTAGCTGAAGCAGCAACATGTGTCTAAAAACCCCAAAACTGGCAAGACAGGGTATCTTGTTTTTGTACCCTTCCCCCAGAATAGAGCCAAACCCTGTGCATGAGCTCAGGCCCTGGATGATACCAAGCATGCACAGCATTGCCACGTGACTGCACAATGGAGCCCAGCTCTGGGGGATGCAAAATGACTTTGTGGACACTGTCTTGCTGGACATTAAGTAATAACATGCTTCAAATAACTGCATGGCTTATAAAGAACAAGTGGGCCTTGCATTTGCAGAGAGCCAACACCCACCTCCATGGAGACAGATCAGCAGAATGCAGCAATCACAAGCTAAACCACAGGCAGGAAGTACCTGATCTCCTAAGATGGAAGGACTGGTGAAGGCCCCCAAAACATCAAGAAGGAGGGGCTGATACAAAGGACTACAAAAAGGGTCACCGCATGAACCCCTGTGTGGACCTCTACCCCACTCAGATGGACCTTCGGGATGCCGATTCTCTGTGGTGGCATTTTCATCCTTTTGAGGTGCCCACCCCACCCCGCTGTAAAATGGACTTTCAGGATGCTGACTCTCCGTGGTGGTATTTCCTCTCCTCTCTTTCTCTTTTTCTCTCTCTCCTCTCTTCCGCTCTCTCTCTCCCCGCCATTACCCTTTGTGTGTGAATGAAATAAAGAACCAACATATGCGTTTGACACTGTTGTGTCTTAATTCTGTAACCGAGAAATCCGTACGTCTCACGACTGGACCTTTATCAGTTCATGACAGCAATTGTCTCCAAAATAAAATAATTGTATTAATTTAACCCTGTGTGGTAGTTTAGCCCCGCTTGGGACCAAGCTACGCAGTCTCTCACTGACTCCCCCCACCCTCTGAGGGAATAGGAAGAGAAAATATAACAAAAAAGGTTTGAGGTTTGAGATAAGGACAGGGGGAGATCCTTAAAGTTACTGTTATGGGCAAAACACATGCGACTTGGGGAAAACTATTTATTTATTATTAAAATCAAAGCAGGATAATGTGGAAAAGAACAAGACAACTTCCCCCTACCCCTCACTCTTCCCAGGCTTAACTTTATATTCAGTTATCTCTACCTCCTTTCCCCTGTAAGTGGCACAGGGGGAAGAGGAAATGGGGGTCATGGTCAGTTCATCACACGTTGCTTTACGCTGCTGCTGTGTTGTCAGGGGAAGAACTCCTCACGTTCCTCCCCTGCTCCAGCATGGGGTTCCTCACACGGGCTACAGTCCCTCATGAGCTTCTCTGGCACAGGTCATTTTCCCACTGTCCCTCTGGAATGGCTGCCCCAGTGCCACAGTCACAGGCCACAACCTCCTTCAGCCAAACGCCTGCCCCGATGTGGGGTCCTCCCCGGGCTGCAGGTGGATCTCTGCTCCTCTGTGGGCCTCCATGGGCTGCAGGGGCACAGCCGGCCTCACCATGGGCTGCACCACGGGCTGCAGGGGAATCTCTGCTGGGAGCAGCATCACTGCTCCCCCTCCTTCTTCACTGACCTTGGTGTCTGCAGCCATTCCTCTCACAATAAATTCTTCACAACCAGCTCAGGTAGATGCCACTCAGGTTCTCTTCACATCTCATCTCTGCACTTCTGTCAGCTGGGCCGGGCTGAGTCAGGCCCAGACGGCCGCCCGGCGGGAGGCCAGAGGGTGAGGGCCACAAGGCCCACAAGGCTCCTGCCTCCCCCTCTTTGTCCCCGCTTCAGCTTCTTCACTACTTCTTCTTCTTCTTCTTCTTGGTTTTTTTTTGGTGTTTTTTTTGTCTTCTTAAATACGTTATCAGGGAACACTCTGCCACCAATTGGCTCAGCCCTGGCGAGCAACAGGTCTGCCCTAGGCTCACTCGGGTCCACCAGTCAAAGGGTAAACTTCTAGCAGTTTCTTGAGGAAGCTGCCACTGTAGCCCCCCTTACTAAACAAAACCAACACACCCTAGCTTTTGGAAATCTGGCTTATCCTGGGCTGAAGGAAGGATGTGGCAGCTCCTGACTGCCCAGTGCCTTCCTGAAAGGTTGCCATCAGGTCCACCTGCCCTTCCCGAGTGAGGAGGATGATGCCAGGGCAGCGGGACCAGGGTGTGTGCAGGGCACCTGCCCAGATGCAGTCAGTGTTGGCTGTTCACACGCACATGAATTCTGAGCATCTGCATCTGCCGGGTAAATCAAGCACCTGGTGTAAATCCGGGCATGTGATACAATATCTGGCACTTCCTGTACTCTCTGGGCTTCCTGGAAAGGCAAATTGATTTAAATGGTACAGAACAGACTACTGTTATAATTTTTCTGTCAGTGCTTATAGAGCACCAACAGAATATGCACAGTACATTTTTTTTTTTATTAGAATCATAGAATCATAGAATGGTTAGAGTTGGAAGGGACCTTCAAAGGTCATCTAGTCCAACCCCCCTGCAAGGAACAGGGACATCCCTGCCTAGATCAGGTTGTTTATTTAATAAACATAGTGAGAGGTGTTTGGGATAATTAATTTTTCATAGTATTTTTTTAAAAAATGGTCTCCTTGAATAAAGACAAAGGGTAATTTTCTTCTTGTAACACTATACTTCTGATTGTATTTGAAGTAAATCATCAGTGTGGGGAAAGTAAAGATAGCTTTCTTTCATGTCATGCTATTTATAGTCTTCCGTGATACTGCACTTACGCCCGCTTATGTAAGAACCAAACTGGTAATGAGAAGTAGTGTGAGTAACTCAGTTTTATTTGCTGTTTTTTTTTCCAGCCCTATCTCCAGACTTTTGTAATGTTGGGGAAATGGGCTGGAAGTAACTTCTAATTCTCAGGCCTGTGCAATGCTGTCTTTCATGCAAGATGTCACAAAATTTCTTCTGATTTGCCATAGGGAAGCCAGACTATAGGCATGTGGCTTCCTTCAGTGATTTACAAATACAATTAATTTAGTTGCAATAAATGTCTGTCAATATAGTACCCGGGCAGAAAGCAGGATCATTCTAGCTCCCAGTTGCTTAAGTAGTTTGTTTCGGTTATGCCTTTTTGACTGTATAAATTACAAAAATAAAATTTAAAAATACCCATCTGTTAAATCAGTTTTAAATCTGTCAGTTCTTTTCAACTCTTCGTATAATGTTCCTACAATGAGGAAGGAAATAACTAAGCAGAATTGTATCTAATAGTATTTTTAATGTAGAAATGGTTTAATGATTTCATTTTTCCTTTCTGGAAATTAATACTTCCTAAAATGTTCGCATGAAATGATAATATTACCTGCTTTAATTGAAATTCCTTTTTTTCTGTCCTGAAGAATAATATTCTCTAATCATTTAAAGACACTGTCTGTCAATACAGGAATCCAAGTCATGGATAAGGAAGAAAGAAATTTTTTCTTCTATTGTCATGATTAAAATTACACTTTTAAAAAACTTTCTTAAGGAATGCAATTTTTTTTTTCTGTTCTCCCTCATGATATTGATGATTTATTAGAAGAACTTGCTATGACTTTATTTTTTTTAATTATTATTATCTACATTAATCTGCATTATAATAACTTCCTTATATCTATTTTATGTTTTCTGCTTGAGCCTAGCCTGGAAATTGCTGTATTGCTGTGTTAAATTAAGAATTTCCTTTCACTTGCTTCCATTCTTGGAATATGATAAATATCCTAGTTCAATTCTATCCATCTTGATCCCTGAGCAATAAAAAACAGCTTAGTTAGACATTCCTAACCTTATACAAATATTTTCTTAACAGACTCTCCCACTTTATCACTTACTGTTTTCAATGAATGCTATAACTCTTTCCTCATATGATTTAGACCACATTTTTCAGGATTGTGAGTCTTACATTAGGCGTATTACTCTATGTGCCCAGAGCAGTTGTTTAAATATTGAGCCTCAACCCAAATGTCTAAACATAGGCAGCTGCATTTTAATGTTCAGAAATGACACTACTGGGGACTTGTCCTCGTAGGCCATTCAGAAGTCAGTATTAATTACGTGGACCGTGGTAGCATTATGTATATATTGTATTTGTCTTAGCAATGGAGCTGGATTGGAGTTTCAAAATTTCACCTGCAAATTTGTTTTTGTGTGGTTTAATCTGTGTTTAATCAATCTAATTGACTGTATAATGGCAGGAAATTATCTGTATGTCTGGAAAACATGCTTTGGTCTTCTAAATCATCTTGCAGTGGAGTTTTCAATATTTGAATGATTTATGATTATTTGTAACATGTGCATTCTCTTTTTGAAATGCAAACCACCAAGAAAGGAATGAGAGAATTAACGAAACAGAATATATTCCTTATGAAGCTTAGTTAAGCTTCTTGCAAGTGGAGTCGTGTAAGCAACTTTTAAGAGAGATCTCAATTATCAGTGTGTCTGCCATCTCTCACTGTTTTATTCAGTGCAGAATTGCCTTTTATTTTTTAATTATCATGAGGGTTAACATCTTCATTTTCCAAATGATAAAAACAATGGTATTATTTGTACATTTTATTACAATGCAGCCTTTCTTTTCTGGGTGTCACTGCCTGCATTCATGCACCATCACATAATGAGGCATGTTTTAGGAGCTAAAATCCCTCTTTCCTCTTCATTATGCATGTGGCATGCAATGCAATTTACTACATAACAGATGCCATAGCTAAGTACCCAGGCTCATGTCATGATTCATTCATTTGAATGAACAATCTGTTGCAGCAGAGTAGAGCTTTTCAAAAACTAGGCAAAATTTTGTGTTGACTGGAGCAGTCCAGATTTTGTGCTGAACTGTGCTGAGCTGGATAGGCTAAAACATCAGGTATAAGAAGACTTGTGCTGGAGCCTAAAATCCAGATTCGAAATTTGACATTTGAGTATGCATCCACTTCCTCGGCTTTTTACCTTACTTACCTAAAAAAAAAAAAAACCTATTTCTAAGTTACAATGCCCTTCTTATTTAAAATTTTATTTTGATTCAACTCTTACTTCTCCAGACTCCTATAAAAATAAATTACACATTTCAAAATTCATGATGCAGTTATTGGAAGAACTTTGAGGATGTGAATAAATGAGAGTTTGATGTCTAGACAATTTTGGTGCAACATTATTATACTACCCTTCTAAAGCTAGAACTGCCATTAAACATGGTCTGTCTTTAGGGGAAAAGGCAGACAGTAATAAGTTATACAGGAATAACGGATTTTCTGTATCTGAGAAGATACAGTTGCAAATAAGGTAATTCAAGTCATTATTGGGGTTAGAAATACAATAGTCTTATGAATAGAGCAAAATTTTAAAGGTCTTCACTAGGCTCTACATATTTAACCAGTAGACACCCAGCACTTCTGGCAGATGCTCAGAATTTACACTGATTGAAACTTTGCAAATGTATGCAACAACAATAAAACAGTTTTGAAACTCTACAGATTATATCACATTTGGTTTTTTAGTTTATGCTAGTAAAAGCAAAACCATTTCTGTGCAGAGGTCTAACAAAGAAATGTGTCTTACACAGACATTTCCAAACAGCATCACTCACCAGACTCTGATGTCTTTGCTGAGTGTCTGAAAACTAAAGTTGTCTCACTGAAGTGGATGACAGAGCTTCTTTGGAAAAAGTGAAAATCTGAATCGGGAGTTTTTTAAAAAATATTTTTATTCTGATGATTAAGAAGGCCCAGTCACTAGCTGAAATGAAGTCTATAAATTATGTTTGTCCATTTAATATTCCCCTGGTTCTTGCAAGGGACAGTGCAAAACCCCAGTGGGAGGGTTTCTGACTGGGATGCCTTTGGAATCCTCTCCTGAGAATATAGAAATTGATTTCTCATCTACATTTGAGGAAGCCTGATGGGACATATTTTTCTTATGATTGTGCTATCAACTACCCTCTGCAAGCATCTCTAATGATAGGTTATACTGCCCAGCAATACATAGTTTCAGCAAGAATGGATCCAAATTCTAAAAAAACTCTTGTATATCAGATAGAGTTCTGGTGTGCAGACTTTATTGATATGAATAAAGATTTTCAATAGTATTATCCAGAAAACAGCTGGAGTGCTATTCAAAGTAGGATTGTCACGCTGTGTGTATATTATTATTTAGAAAGATCTTTTATATCAGTACTACTGATGTACTGAACCTCCAAAGTCCTTTGTGAAAAATTATTATCCTGTTTCATTAGAATAGTTTTGATGCTGTGTTCAAGAGAGGTTAGGATGATACCTTAAGGGTCTGGTTTTTTTTCAGCATTTGTATTATATTGCTTCAATACACATTCCTGATGAGCTTGTTCCATGATTTTCTACTTTATCTTATCTGTACTTAGGGTAAAATATGTCCAGGGAATGTGAAAATAATGAAAGTCTGCTGATAACACAGCAGGAAAAAAATCATTCCCTCTCACGTTTCCTACTAAAGCTGTAGTGGAGATTTTAAGCACAGCAGATAAAGAAAGGAATTTCATTTTTGTGGGAAGGTCTGGCCTGCTGGTGTTGCACTTCACTCTGCATCAGAAGGAAATGTGAAATTGGAGGATTTCCCAATAGTGCGGGACAATCGCCGTTGGAGGAAGTCTGTGGGTGATAGGTGCTTGGGTGGGTGCCTGAGCAGCAGCAGGCTGGCCAGCGGGCATGAAACTAGAGAGCTCTGTGCCCGAGGATCGGAGAGCTCTGTGCTGCCAGCCATCTCATTGCACGTGCGTGAAAAGGTAGTGGGAGCAGGTGTCTCAATTCCACTGACTCAGTGTTTTCAGACAAACAAACAATGCTATCAGAAGCTTTTCCCTCCCAGAGTTTTTTATTAGCTCTGATTTTTAAACAAGTCAGATGCACAAAATGTTTTTTGTGGCTGTCTTAAGCTGGTGCCGGAAACAGAACTTAACCATTTCTCCTGCTGCATTACAACGAGGGGAGGATAGCCTCAGAAATCCCCTCTAAATTCTCACATCTGAGACTTTTAGAAATATGGACTTTGAAAATGGGATGTCTACAACTAAAATAAATTCCTGACTGAGGCTGGAACCCAAGACATTGACACTACTGGGGATGTGCATTTTGCAGTATGGTTCCCTCTTCAATTTACTTAAAACAAGTCAAAATCTGCTTTGTTCATATACTTCCTAACAGTGCCAGCATTGTAATGGTACATCCCCTGTTTACCTATAAAGCAATTGTAATAGTCACATTTAGAGATTGAAATTGTTTAGATTTATTTTTCTGAAGAGATCTATGCAGAACTTACTGCAGAAAGCATTAATTTATTTCCCTACCCATCTTAAGTTTTCCAACTAAGATAATTCTTGAAATACATTAATTTCCTTAGTGTTAGGGTATTTTGAAAGAAAAGGTTTCTTCTCTGATAGTTGACTTTTTATGTTCAAGACCTGGTGTGTTTTAGTGTATAAACTACAATTCCTTACGCTTCATTAGTAACTGCTAATCTATATCTGTTAAAATCCCCTGATTTTAACAACAACCATTATTCCTCATACCAATAGTTCTTTTTAGTGGTGCATAGCACTAATACAGGAAGAATAATTAATTTTTAAATAGATATAAAAAGTTACATTAAATGAGATGATACACATGACTGATGCTTTGGGTTTTTTTTTGGTAATGTACAGATTTATCTCCCTTGGGCTGTACTCCAATTTATTGTGTGTGCATCAGACAACAAGTATTACTCCAATTGGAGACATATGTCCACATATGTCCATATTTGACACTCTCAAAAGAAGCTGGATGTTTAAAATACATATAAGATTTCATTTAGTTCATCAAATGACATTAAGAAAACTTGGAAAAATATTTATTACTGGGATTTAATTGTACACTCTTGTGAACTAACCTTTACTGTAGTTTAAATAGCATAGTTTTAAAAAGTGGTTCATAGGTCAAGGTTAGTTTCGTCATAAATGTGAATTTTACCAGTTTCGTAAAAAAAATTATACTTCTTTTACTTGAAAGAGAATGTATGTGAGAAGATAATCTAGCCTAGAAACAAGAGGAAAAAATATCAGAATAATCTAAAATGAAACTATTGTTACTTTATTTTAGACTTGATTTCTTTTGTTAACGGAAAACTATTTTTGTTTTAGTGTAAAATCTTAGTGGCACATGAATTCAACTATTCAATCTAGCTCCAGGGTTTTTATAAGGAACAGCCACTGTTGTGAGGAAGAAAAACAGTGACGAAAAATAGTGTACTGACATTATTTTTTTTTTTAATCCCTTTTAAAGTACCACTGCAAAGCTATACTGGGCATTGTTACTAGACAATGGAGTGTAGGTAGAATGAAATTTCTTACTTCAGACATCCACTGCATACCTTTGGCAGTAGAAATTAAATATCAGAATCTCAGAACTAGAATATTTTAAAGATATTTTGTTGGCTTTTGCATATTATTTTCTACTCTCAGCTGTGCATTGCTTCAGACTATTTGTCGCATTGTTGGTGTATTTTCTTCTTTTAACCAGGGAAATTGCAAAAGCAGCATAAGAATGTACACCCAGCTGTATGATAAAGTACAGTAGTGATTTTTGATGTGACATCATTTGAATGCACATGTAATGTTGCTGTGTTAAAAGGACAATGTCTGGAGAGATAATTGATTCTTATTTATATATACTATTTTTTTTTCTTGCTGCATTTTGTATTTTGGACATACAGTCAGTGCCTTTGATTTTGGAATTTGGGTAACACATACATCTCATTTTTCCAGTGATTGCTGCCATATCATTAACTCCAGAACAATTTCTTAATTTGCTACGCTACTCAGGTGCACAGTCTTTGCAGTATGATGACTTGCAAACTCAAAGGTAAAAACAGCAAGAGGTGCACAACATAGCAGCACTGAGCTATTTTCTGTGGACAATTTGACAATGTGGAAAAAGATCTTTGAAGATGTGATGGTTGGAGCTGTCTGACATTCTTCTTGAAGCTATACTACACCCCTCCAAGAAGCACACGTCTGCCCACCTAGTAAAGACAGTTTGAAAGGGGAATTGTCACCATCATCCTATGAAAACCATGAGGCTGTGGCATAGCAGGGGTGTGAATGCATCAGGGTAAAGAGGGTGCAGAAGAGAGGGAGGGTGAGGGAATTATGGAGTCCTGAATATTATGGCTAGATAATCCTTGCTCTGTGTGGATTTATTAGCCTCACCAGAGAGACTTATCTATAAATCCTGTTCCTCATTCACCCCTCCTGTTTCTACAGGAGCTAGGTACCTATAGTCTGTGCTAGACATGGAAATGCAGGCTTTTTCTCACTACTATCTGAGGGCAGGCAGCACATTGGAAATACAAACTTACACATTGCTGAAATAAAAGCCCATAGTTTTTTTTTTTTTTTTTTTTTTTGTATGATAAATGAGCAACTTAAAACTAATGAAGAGGAATAATTCCTAATCAAGGAATTAGCACTTTCCCATATTAGATGCAGTGCTGGCAGCATGTCTTAAAATTTATAACTTACCAACATTAAATTTTTCAGCAAAAAAGAGTATATATTTATATTGACCTTTTTTAAAGCCTACTGGATTTTAGCCCCCTCCCCTTTTTTTTTTTTTCAGATTGGGCACCCAAAAAACCCTATTTTCCTTAGAAAATTAATATGTAATATGTGATCCTGCTAATGTACTTCCTTTGTAAGTTTATACTAGGTCTGAATGTAATATTATAGGAATATTCTGCTTACCACGATAATGAAGTTCCCACTGTTTTGGGATCATCCTATTTTTGTTAGTGGAGAGTACAAAATCCTGTATGCCAGAGAGCTATTTACACCACTGGGTGAAAAATTGCAAAGATGTTTATTTACAGAGGAAACTTTTCTTCTAAAAAAAATAGTGGGTTAGTAATAGACTGAAATATATGGGAGTTATGATGTCTGAATGCGTTTGTTTGTTTTAGGTTTTGGTTGTTTTTTTTTTTTTAATAGGAACTCATACTACTGTAGAAAAAAAATGTTCTGCCAGATATTTTCAGTACAGTGTAAAGGCAATTATTCTATAAAATCTGCATAAAATAAATAAATTCAGAGAGCTGTTTTCAGGAAAGAATACAGATGTGTGCCTCTGTAAAATGCGTAACTTTATATCTGCGAGGAAAAAAAAGAAATATATCTCCTCAAAGTCATTCTGGTTCCCTGGAGAGCCAACTTATTCTGAAATACATAAATCACAGAAACACTATATGGTTACTGCAATAGTATTGTGGTTTTGAAAGCAATGAGGGGTTGCTACTACCTTTCTTAATAATGGTACATTGGTTTTCAACTCATATATGTTTTTGTGTGTGCGTGCGCGCATTTATATAAAAATACAGAAACATACAGAAAATACATGTATACACATATTGCAAAATATTTCACACTTGAGCACAATAACCAATAAATTGCTATGTGGCATATTATACAGGAACATGTAGTTCATGAAGTCATGAATCCCATTGCCCCTGCATCATCAAAGAAAATGATGTGAAGATATTGGACAAAATGTCTGTATTTGCAATCCATTTGTTCCGTGTGAAAAAAACCCAAACCAAAACCAAACAAAACTCCACACCAAAAAGCTAACAAACAAAATTTCCAAACAACAAAAAAAAACGTTTAAAATACGGTGAATTTCTTTTCATTAATATTGTAATTATCTAGCTGATGCAAACATCATACTTCCCATGTTGTCCCTTTTGGATAGATATGAGCCCCTTCTCTCTGTATCACACATTCCATAAATAGTAGTTTGGATGTAAACTGGAGGCTTAAATCACTTAGATTTTCAGTTGTCCCAGTCCAGTGTCACTGAGCATTATCATCATGGTGTACTAATAGCGAATCTTTAGCTGTCCATGTTTTTTGATCTCTCTCTCTCAGTATTATTTCCTTTGTACACCTCTGTGGTTTTGTGTATGTGCATATGTCCTGGTTTGGGCAGGAATGGAGTTAATTTTCCTCTCAGTAGGAGGAAAATTAACTTTCATGTGTGAAGAATGTTGATAAACACCCTGATGATATGAGTTGTTGTGAATGAGACCAAGGACACTGTCCTGCTTTCCAAGTCTCGCTAATGTGCAGATGCAGGAAGGTGGGAGAAAGACAGACAGAATAATTGACCCAAACTGGCCAAAGAGCTTATTCCATGCCATAAACATCATGCTCAGTATATAACTGTGGGCTGGCCAGGGCGGGTATCTGCCTTCCTGGCATCCATCTTTCTCTCTCGTTTGCTGGCATTGTTCCCTCTACCTTGCTGGCTCCCTTTTGCTCCTTTGCTTGCCGCTCAGTTTTGTTTCCGTGATCACTGCTTGGGATGGGCTGTATCAGTCATTGGGACATCAGGTGGTGAGAAAACATATATTGTTCACTTTGTATATTTTAATATCCTTATATTCTGTTATTATTGTAGTTTTCCCTTCTTATTTTAGTAAATTGTCTTCATCTCAACCCACGAGTTCTCCTTCCTTCCCAATTCTCTCCCCCATCCCACTGGCGAGGGGGAGGGTGAGTGAGAAACTGTGTGGTAATTTGGGCTAAACCATCACAGCATGTGTGTGTGTACAAATATGTGTAAATACCTGTTTCCATACATTACATGTTTACATAACTGAAAGTTATTCTCTATAATGATAAGGAAATGTATATGTTTGAACAATGAAAAAGGATATCCATTTATATGGACAGAGAAACAGAAGCTATTAAAATGTCTGGGACACATGTATGAGGAAAGATCTGTGGAACAATAAATAAGAAAACCTCCTTTTGGGAAGTAAGGAGAATGTTTACTTCCTTTAAAAACCAGAAGAAGATGAAATGTGTATGTTCTGCTTTAACTCAGTCTGTCTTATCTTTTCATTGAGATGCTCCCAGATAATGAGCTAGATAGAATGAGTACATCAAACATTTAAACCTATCTACTCACTCGCTTGTTATAGCAAAAGGGCAGTGCTTTCTCAGGCTTGTACTAACAGAGAAAGGCATCTCTCTCTCTCTCTCTCGTTCTTCCTCTGCTTTTGATTTTACTTTTGCCTTTTTTTTTTTTTCTTTT
>JAAGAY010136047.1:0-24958 GCA_011801015.1 Ardeotis arabs
TAAAAGACTGAAATACAGCAAATATATTTGTAAATGAAAAATTTATTTAAGATTCTTTTAAAGGACTTTTCCTTACCACCTTTGTTCCTTATTCCATTTAGTCCTTGTAAATCTCAGTAGAAAAACAATCCTAGAAAAGACGTTAAGTTCACCGTGAAACAATTCTTTGTTTAAAAGCCATTTCTGAACGACATGTCCTCAGCGCAGGGCACAGGATGACGTGGTGGGCTCTACGTGCTCTCTCAGCACTTCTTGGGCAGACCCTCATGCATCACGTGGTCAGCCAGACCTTCCAGTACTCTTGGCCACCATGTTGTAATCGTTTAGGGCAGGATGAGTCCATGTTGTTTGCACAGGTTTGCAAACCAACCTGTATTGCAAAGCTGAGGACCTGAAGAAACTCAAACTATGTGGCAGGATTACACAACAGACGTATAAATAGAGTGCACTTTAAAACAAGGCTTAGGAAGACTGAGTTGTGTTCCCGGTATAATCAGTCCTGCTGAGTGACCTTGACAGTCACTTCAGTCCCTTGTACTCCAGTTTCCTAAGCTGTAAAATGTGTCTTACATTTCTGACAACTTCTTGGTAAAGATTTTGGAGCTCTGGAGGTAGAAAGCCCCCAGAACTGTATAAGCTAAGCAGCCTCCCTCACACAGCTGCTCACTGTGGAAATTACTCTGCTATTTTCTTGGGGTGGAAAATCAAACCCTAGTGAGCAGACTGGAAGCTTGGTGTTTGTACCCCCTGAGTTTTGTTGCCTATAAAAGAAACACCTAGCTCTGTGCTGGGCTCTCTCTTTAGTCAGTGAGGAGGAATGGGTGTTTCCAGAACGTGCTTTGGCTCATCAGTATGGGCTTCTAACTCACCCACGGGGATTCATGCCATGGGACAGCCTTTTTCTCTGCTGACTACAGAGAGAGTTGAAGGTATCTCCGTTACAGATTAATTGGAACCGGATGAGATGAATCCCACCCAAAATGACTACAGTAGAGAAACTCCAGATATTTTCTAACATAGGAAGCGCCTTCCCTTTCCAGCCAGCTTTGGCTGCTTACCAGTCTGAGGTCTCAGTATTGCTGAAAGCCAGCTGCTTTATCCAGCTGAGTGCTGGGAAACTTAACCCCACATGCAATTTAGGTAACCCCAAATCTTGGTCTTACGAAGCCAATGCTTTGAGAGACTCAGAGGGCAGGGTGGGTTTTACCCATTTAATCAATGAAGGAGGAAGATCTCAGTCTCCCTGAAGCTCACCATTCCCTCAATCCAGTTAGTGAGGCTGTGCTGCAAGAACCTCCTTGGAGACATCAGTCCACTGAGTGGTCACCACTGTTCCCATACTGAACTGGGACAGTTTGCTCCAGGCAGGAAGACACCAAGTGAGAGTGGAGAAATAAACTGAAGGCAAAGGGAAAAAGCTGTTTGATGAGGCTCTTTCAAGGCTATGTTGCTTTGTTTTTCCGGTGCATTTGAACATGTGGCTGTTTGCCTTGCAGAGGGCTGCCCTGGCTTGTGTAACGGCAACGGCAGATGCACTCTGGACATGAATGGCTGGCACTGTGTCTGCCAGCTGGGCTGGAGAGGAGCGGGCTGCGATACTTCCATGGAGACGGCATGCGGCGATGGGAAAGACAACGACGGAGGTAGGACATGAGCACATGTGATATGTCAGGCTTCGCAGAGCCTATAAACCTTGCACAGTGAACAGTCAGCTGGGCTTGATTCCGCAGGGCAGATTGTTTTTTGACAGCTGGTGGAGAACAGACAGCAAAGTCTGCCAGGCTTACTCAGCCAGAGTGGATTTGAATGCGAATGAAATGGATTTGAACTTGGGGTGCCAGGGCTGAAGAGGGAGGTTTGTTTATCCTCAAATCAAGTCCATGTACCGGAGAGCAGACATGGACTGTGCTTGTCCTATCACTGCACCCCAGCCGGGTGGCTCAGCGGTGACACGATGGGACCACCTCAGACAGCAAACGTCCCTGACTGTTCGAACTTCGGCCTCGCTGCCTGAGGTTTTCATCAAGGATCTCCGGTAGGTCACTACTGAATTGGGATGGATGCTTTGCTGAAACTTAGAGGCTTCAGTGACTGATCTCCATGCCCACAAGCCATCCAATCCCTCTCGAACCACGTTTTATTGATTACAGTTCCATATGTAATGATGTCAGGCATGTGAATAATAGCTCTGCGTAATGCAAACTTAATATTCAGAGTTATCTCATTACAAAGGAAACCCTGATGCAGTGTGAAGGTTTGAATTAGAGGGCAGGAGATGAGATATTAAATTTAAGGCATAAGGGAGACTGCATAATTTGTTTTGTTGTCACTCAGCAGAAGGCTTTGTAAACCACAAGTCTGGGCCAGGACCCAGACTGTGAAGTGGAGACTGCATTTTGCAAGCCTCTGTTTTATCATATTCACAAGAACAGTACCGTTAAAAAAAAAAAAGTAGCCAAGCCAAGACTGTGATTATCTGCTTCACAGCAACTGGGATTCTGATTGAATATTTAAAATACTTCTGCACATCTGGCATGGCAAATGGACCAAATTATCCCTCTAGAAAAGATGGAAAAAATTGGAGAACTATACAAAGAGCATACACTATAAAACGAAGGTCACTTTTTGCCTCACATGAAACTGAATATCACTGTACTCGTCTTTCCTATTTACAGCCGACACAGGGCAGCAATTAAAGTTCATCACATCAGATGTGTAAAAATATGTTAAGTAGAGCCAAAGATAATCCCAGTTTCCATGGAAAAAATAGCCAACAAAAACCCTGTGAAGTTTTTAGAAAGAGAGAGAGAGGAGAGGGAATAATCCAGCCTAACATACACGGTAAACCACATCTGTATGACATCAAAAGAGCATGACCAGACTCTGACCACGTTGGTGGAACACCATCTCCTCATATCTCCTGATGCAAGGTGCTAACCTTGTAACTGGATTACCCTCACCTTGAAACAAGCCGTTTGTCACCTTGCTAGCCTGCAGGACAGCAGATGTAGACAGAAAAGACAAAAGGCATTGATGTGTTTACAAGTTAGTGCACATCAGCTGCTAACTTGCATTTGGTGAACTTGTGTGGAGCGGTGGCGTACACAGCTAGAGCAGAGCAACTGATATTGCCGTGCGACAGCTTTTTCATGTGTCAGAGCCCACAAATGAGTGTTGACTCTTGGTACACTGAAAAAAATACATGTACATGGTGTGCATTACGGTTTACAGATAATCCATGTCATACACTACACTGTTCCTTTGATTTTGCTACATTACTGCTAAGAGCTCTGCTCAGCTGGAAAGTGGAACAGGTATACATTTACCTTCTCAAGTTTATTTTTATACATGTTTATGGATAATTTGTGCTGTATTTGTATGCTCAAGTCTAGAATTTCAACTTCTGAGATGTAGGTGCATCAGCAGTGGTGAGGGGCTTCTTTGAAGCCTGAGTTCCTTGTTTAGCGCAAGGATTTGAGTACGGTAAAGAAAGGTTGATTCTGGACTTGTTTCCTAGTTGTTGCACTGATTGCTATAGCAAAACAGCTGGAGACATTTGAGGAACATCTGTAGAGTAATTTAGGTTGGGAGAGACCTCCAGCAGTTGTCTAGTTCAACCCCCTTCTCAAAGCAGGTCTAATTACATCAGGTTGCTCAGAACTGTGTCCAGTCAAATCTTGAACATCTCTCTGGGCAACCTACTCCAGTATATGGACATCCTTGCAGTAAAAGTTTTTCTCCTAATATCTAATCATAATTTTCTGTGTTCCGACTTAATGTCTGTTGCCTTTTGTCTGGCCCACCTAAGACATCCTAGGGTACCTCAGCTGGCTTCTGGCTTCCCTTTCACAATACCTTGGATCTGTAGTAGAGCATTTATATATGTTTCATGTGTGACAGCTGTCTTTGGATTTCTCAGGTATCCAAAGGCAAGTCAAATGACACTAGCCCATACTTGATGCAGCCGCTTTGTCAACACAAACATTATACCTTGGGAAACTGCTGTGCCTTGAAGAGCACTGAAGAGATGCAGACCTGAAGAGCCTCTTGAAAGAGCATGTAGTATGTGTATGGCTTCTCCCTCTTTTGGGGTCCTATCACAGTCTCTGGAGAGATTCACGCTGAGAGATGGAGAAAGGTGGTTTATTTGACTGTTCACCATAAAGGATTTCAGGGCTGTTGCTGAATTTATCTTCATATGCATATGAATTTAGGCAATGGAGATGAGAGTCCTTTCATGATGCTTTAGAAGTCAAACATCTGAGCTAGTCACCATGGGTACCATCAGTGGAGAGAAACAGATTTAGCGCATCATCTCTCTGAGCTATTTCAGGTATCACCTCGTAGGTGCCTACTTTTGGTTGATGACCGCTGCCCTTTGAGTCACTTTCTGCTCAGAGCAGCATTTCCGGGAGCTGAGACACCACGGTGGGGCCGTCCATGCTAAGGGGGGTTTCACCCTGCCTGAGCTCATCGCAAGCTGGTTCCCATGCTGTGGTATCGAGTGTCTGCTAATCAAGATCCCTGCAGCCGGAAATTCCTCCGGATAATGGGAGCTGAAGTCAGAATCTTTTTCATCAAATCCCAGCCTAATCATACCCTGAGGGAGATGGGTACCAAATTACAGGGCACGTTTGCCTCTTAAATCTGAAGGCTATTCAGATAAACAATAACAAGCTAAGCAGAAGTCATTCAGTGAGAGACTCGGTGAAATGTAATCTCCGTTCAGGTTAGGAAAAGCAGTCCCCTCTCCACACACAAGTGTCATCTGTCAAAGCTACCACTTAGGTTTCACACCCAGGTCCACTTTATTTACACTTTTAAACATAAAGCCCATCAACTTGAAAGGAGTTGTAGCAAGGAACTGAGAGCCGGCAATCATCCCGTATCAGTCAAGGGAAAACACTGCAGTGACAGAGCTTTTACAATCCGGGTAAAAGGCTAGGATTTTGCACATTTGACCTAAGAGGCCACCTGTATGACAACAAATGGAAGACGTTTCCTTAAAACAAGCTTGGAAAAGTGGTTCTTACGTCTCCTTGGCAGAAAATAACCTCTCTAATTCATGGCTGCAAACGCTCGCTACCTGACAGTAGTCCTGTCTCACCTCGCACTGAGTGCTCTGTCGTGTACTTGAAGAGTAAGAAGTTTGAAGGTTTAAAAGACCATGGAAATTATCTTCTGTGACAAGTCCTAGAAGTGGACTTAATAACATTTGACAAAGCCTTGAGAAGAGACTGGTATTTCATAGGCTAAATATGGGCTCCGTTGCTCTTGTAGACTCCTCTGTTAGGAACAGATTGTCCAGGAAGAATGGAGGGGAACAGGAGAGGATATTCTTCACAGTCTCACAGATATGCTCTTGGGCAGCAAAGCTGTGCTAACCATCTTTGCTCTGGAGAAACCACTTAACTGTGTGACTGCCTCCATACTGAGAGCCAGAGAGTTGGCCAGTTCCCCATGACACTGTCCGGATACACCCCACAGTCCTGAAACCACGAGAAAATGAAAGTTATTAAACTAAATTGCTGGTTTAGTCTAAAAGTTCTGTCTGATCAACATCGTAACTTCACTTTAGAGCCTTTGTTATTGCTTTGGTCTTTTCCAGAGTAGACAAGTGTTCCGCACAGGGTAAAGCTTGCAGGTTCTCTGAGAAGCAGGACTGACTGCATCCTCTGTTTCCTGCTTTGAACAATTCTGGTTGTTAGGCAGCTGCTGAGCTCTGCCCAAACAAAGTGAAACAACTTTGCTTGGGGAAGGCAAGAGTCTTTCTCAGATGAAAAGTTCATTTGGAGTATAAATGTTCCTACTATTATCTAACCCTTCATATTCATTAGAGGTTGATGTTCGGTTCTCTGCTGTTCTCTGCTGCCTCTTCCTGATTTTAACAGTTCCAAGGGCTTGTGTTAGTTTAATTACTGCAGGGTAACTAAATAGATAGACAGATGGATAGGCAGACAAATAATGCTGGCCTATCCTGATGTATATTGCACACCATTACATAGACATTTACCAGCTTCGTTTTTCTTACATGTCACTTGGTCAATGATCTTCCTTTGGGGGTGAAGAAAATAAACCATCCTGTTCTCTTTTTGTGCAAGAATTGCACTGCCCCTCAGTTTATGTCTCCTTCATGACAGCTATACGCCATGCATTTAGCCTAGCACAGACACAGATTTCAAATGTACCCATGGCCCTGTTTTGCCTTTACAAATTCATTCTGTGCTCCACCATATGCTACCCAAGAGCTAGCAGGTGGAGCAATCCTTGTGCTGTCCTTCCCTCTATCCTCCTGGGCCAGAACAACTGGAAGTTGCTTTAGTCTTCAAACCCTGGAGCAGTGACCAGGTCCAGAGCCACCAAGCCACTGCACACGGGATTCTGCCTTTCCTTGCAACTCTGAGTTATTGCTGCCCCTAGAGAAACCAGCTCTCCCTTCAAGGACGATGTAATTCAGGAATTGGTTCTCTGAGGCAAATCAATGCTGTTTGCTTAACGGTACCATAGCACATTGCTGCAACTCCGCGGAGTAACGCTTCCTGCCTTGCTTGCCCCGTTCAAGGATCAGGTGCTTGCAGCAAGGTGGAGACTTGCCTAACGCTTTGGGACAGCAGCATTTCAAATTCTTTGGCAGGAGAAATTTTGGCTCTTCATGCTCGCCTTCTTAACACCCATGTGTCCGCCATCTGTCCACCACATGCCAAATAACACGTTAGAGAGCTGGCAGGAGTCTGCATTGCTCTTTGCCAGGACGTAGGGTTACACCTAAAGGTAGCGTCAGGGTTGTAAAGGGAATTGTCAAGAATCCAGGAGAACCCCAGAACGCAAACTTTTGTCTTTGCAAATGCTTGAGCTACAGACAAGGTGGTGGGGTGCTTTCAGATATTTTCTTTTTCTTTTTGCATACTGTTACGAACCTTTACTTCATGCCTGCAAGGCTTTTATAGCACAAGAAGATTGTCTCCTGAGCATGGTGTGGGAGCTGTCTACTTCCTCAAAACCATAAAAAATGATGCATTAATGTGCTCGCTACATTTATGAAGGGAAGTGTTGAGATCTGAATGTACCTGGGAAAATAGCCATCATAAATTAGCATTTACCGTCACAGATAGATCCAGTCAAACAACAGGGTCATCCTGGAGGAACCACAAAGCACCGCTAAAAAGATGAGAAAGTCTGCTGTACCTGAAAAGATTGGCTAGCTGGTATAATTTGTTATAAATCACCCAGTTTCTCTCCCCCTGTTTTATGATGACTGTTAATCAACCTTTCCTCAAGTAAGAGAACAAAATGACTGGCTCGTGTTTCCAGGTTTCAAGTCTTTGCTGATTCTGTGGTGGACGGTAACACTTGGGTATCACCTGCTGCTGGTTGTTAGCACGGGGGCTGTCAGGAGGGCCATGTGAACCTGTGCATTACAGCATCCAGAAGCAAGTGTGGGTTGTGCCGTTACAGGGGATGTTGTGTTGTGAACTGAGGTCTCGCAGTCTCTGTGGGTCATCTTGACAGCTCTGTGTTGATAGAAAAGTGCCATTGTCTGCTGAAATGAGGGAAGTCACTGATGGGAAGGAGGCACTGCTGGTATATAAGATGTTCCAAAAGGTGGCAAGAACTATCTTCAGAAAAGACAGGCTTGGACATGCTTGAACAGAGTTTGGACACCAATGCTAAAAGGACAAATTCAAGAAAGCTCTGCCAGACCTGCTTTAGCACCTGAGGCAAACTCTTGCCTCCTCTTTAAGGCAGAAAGTCCCCGTAGAAACCTAGTTTTGACCCTGAGTGTGCTCAGAGTGCATGACCACTTTCCTCTTGACCAGGATTTGAGAAACATGCCTATGTCTGCGTTGTCTGGGACCACTTCCCAAGCTGTGCGCAGACGATTGCTTGAATTGCCTTGGAATCAGTCAACAGAATATGTTAGGGTGAACTTTTCAGCAGTAGCTTAACGCTTGCAGCACTTGCCAGGAAAGCGAGAGACCTTGGTGACAAGAATATCTCAGCTGCTGAGAGTGTGAACCCATTGGTCCTACTAAAAATTTCTAAGCTCTGAGTCCCTTTTTTCTCAGAGGAAACACTTCTGAGAGCTGCTTTGGCTCCTGAAGGAGGCAGTTTCAGGTACGGTGTTGCATGAGTGTTGATCAGGTTGAGCAACCTCTACTTGCTGCTTTGTCTGAATGCCGGTCTCTCCGCTGCTGAGAAGGGCCCTCATGCCTTCCTCAGCTTCATGAATATCCCTCCAAGCATAGATTGCCTGGTTTCTGTGCTGCTATGCTGGTCGTGCAATGTGTAAATCCCTTTGTTAAAAGCCTGCCTGGAGAAAGGAAGAAACCCATGAAGCCAGCTGCATCAACCGTATTCTCCAGAGCGATGATGGCTTGGGGGATGCTGTGAACTTGTAGGCTCTAAACACATTGTTATAGCTCTGGTTTATGCCCAGCGAGTGGTGATTATCGTGTGTTTTCTGTCATTTCCTCCTTCCTCTCCCTTTCTTTTTCTTTTCAGACATTTGGTTAAAGAAGAAAGCAGCTCTGGATTAGAGTGGACTTTTGCAGAGTATTTCTGTAGCGACTAGCACTGCAGAGCTCTGCTTCTGCCCTAGAGCCCAACGGGTGCTGTAATTCAAACACATGATTACTATTACATATGACTGTATTATTTTGAACTTGCAAACATGTGCTGAGCGCTTAGAGCAAGATGTGAGGACAATTCTTTTCCCAGGCAGCCAGCAACCTCATTTAGCCAGGATACAGTGAGAATCTTATTCAGGCAAAATCAAAACAGAGCAAGTGGGTTAGAAAGAGCAAAGAGAACATTAATAGCTAACGTAATCCCAGGGCATTGGCAGTCACGTTGCTATTGTTCCTTACAGTTGTGTTTTATTTTTTGCTTTGATTCCTTACAGCGGGGCCAAAAGCTACAGTTCTTGTTGAATAGGTAAAATTGTTCTCTGCAAAGCAGTGGAGTAAAACTTATTTATTCCCCAAATCCAACTGAAGTAAATTGAGTGTCAGTCCTCAGCTCAGGGCAGAACATCATTACGCCCATAAACCTTCATCATTACAAACCACATGAACAATAACTTGTGTTTTGTGCAGAAGTACTGAGCCATTCCTTTAGTCTCTGTTTCACCAAAGCTTAGACTAGAGCTGGAAGGGTAAAATTCGATTTCCTCAAGGGTAAGACTAACACATTATGTTAGTTTTACCTCTGAGCATCTGTATTTTAAACCCTCTCCATCCAAACTCTCCCAGTAATACATCTGAAAGTGTCACAGGACAAGACAGTGTCCCCACAAAAAGTGGTCATCATAGAATCACAGAATGGTTTGGGAGACCTTTCAAGGCCATCCAGTCCAACCTCCCTGCAAGGAGCAGGGACATCTCCAACCAGATCAGGTTGCTCAGAGCCCCGTCCAACCTGGCCTTGAATGTTTCCAGGGATGGGGCATCCACCACCTCTCTGGGCAACCTGGGACAGTATTCCAACCACCCTCAGTGTAAAAAATTTTTTCCTAATGTCTAATCTAAATCTACCTCCCTCTATTTTGAAATCGTTATAATGTTGCTTGGTGAACAGCACAGAAAGGAAGGTGTAAGACAGGAACTGGATGAGGTGAGAGATGTAATTATTTATATAATCAGTGCATTTTGTGCTTTCATTGGCAATGAAAATAGTGCTGAAAGACAATGGGGTTTCATTGTTATTTTTCTTCCTAGTTTTGCTTTGCCCAGTACAGTTTCTCACAGAGGCTCTGCCCGCTGCAGTCAGTGGAAAAAAAAGTCTCATGGCTGTCAGCAGGAGCAATTCTTGAGTTTGTCGTGTACGCTCTCCCAGATTTACCCAAATAAGGAGGCTCACCTCCTCCTGACTGCCGCTGTGTCCATGGCCCTTGACGTGCGTCACGGTCCACAGGATGCTCCCTGTGTACAAATAGGTCCATCTCGACCTGTGGCCTCCCTGTTCCAGCCCGACACTTGACATGCAGCACCTGTCAGAGTCTGCTTAAACACAGAATAACACCTCTGCCTGAAAGTTATTTGCATTCCGTTGTTGATGTTAGCATGACGGATTTTTGTTGCAGCATCCATAACTCTGTAGAAATGCTCAGTTATTCAATCTCAGCGAGCTAAGACGCTGCCTATTAAATCAGCCAACACAATTGTGGGGCCATGAAAAGTCACAGCTAATTTGAAATTTTATTAGCTCTCGGCTGATCTTGTTTACTGCAGAAGCAGTCTCTCAAAACCAGCCCTTTGCTTCTGTACAAAACTCTAATCCTTGACATCTTGTTGGTGCTGCATGGTGGTGGGTGAGGGACTTGGAAGCCAGACTGTGTGAGGCTTGAAAGAGGAATGAGACTGCTGCAGGATTTGAGAGCGCTTTGCAGCCAGCAAGTGCAGCAGCAACCCAATGAATGCAGGGACAGTAGCCCCATTGCTGCTGAAGAGTCATTATTTTCCAGGATAGAATCATAGAATCACAGAATGCTTTGGGTTGGAAGGGACCTTTCAAGGCCATCCAATCCAACCCCTCTACAAGGAGCAGGGACATCTCCAACCACATCAGGTTGCTCAGAGCCCCGGCCAACCTGGCCTGGAATGTTTCCAGGGATGGGGCATGCACCACCTCTCTGGGCAACCTGGGCCAGTGTTCCACCACCCTCACTGTGAAAAATTTCTTCCTTATGTCCAGTCTGAATCTGCTTCCTTCTATTTTAAAACCATTACCCCTCGTCCTGTCACACCAGGCCCTGCTGAAGAGTTTCTCCCGACCTTTCCTGCAGCCCCCCTTTAGGCACTGGGAGGCCGCTCTCAGGTCTCCCCGGAGCCTCCTCTTCTCCAGGCTGAACAGCCCCAACTCTCTCAGCCTGTCCTCACAGCAGAGGTGCTCCAGCCCTCTCGTCATCTTTGTGGCCTCCTCTGGACCTGCTCCAACTGGTCCACATCCTTCTGTTGGGGGCTCCAGAACTGGACGCAGTACTCCAGGTGGGGTCTCACCAGAGCAGAGCAGAGGGGCAGAATCCCCTCCCTCAGCCTCCTGGCCACACTCCCCCTGATGCAGCCCAGGATGTGGTTAGCTTTCTGGGCTGCAAGTGCAGATAGTAGTGGCTGTGACCATGACCGTTTTTGTTCTGGGGAAGCAATATGTCACGCTCATCTCATCATAGTTAGAAGTAAGCCAAAAGATCTGCCTCTCCTAATAAGCAGTGTTGTTTGCTAGGCATAGAGTTTTTCCTATCAGTTGTGTGCCTTAGGATCTTAATCCATTCCTAGCAGGGAATGGAAGAGGAGAGGGAAGCTGGAGAGTCTGGACCTGAAGGCTTACAGATAAGGAAGACAGTCACAAAACCCCTTTAGTTACCCAGTGCCTGCCCTGTCCTGCGTGCTTGGGAGTAAAGGAGCATGTCCCATTTAGCCAACCACCTGGCAGATGTGGTGCTTACCATACCAGCTTTGTTTCTGTCATAACACACCTGGAACAGGTTCAGATTACTTCTTGTTTTCTTGAGAAGAATTTACTTTTGGCTTGGATCCTGCAACTCCTTGTGTGGCAAATACCAGAGAGTATGAGAGGTGCTCCTCCAGCCCACCTGAAGCTCCAGTGGGCAGGGTAAGCAAAAGACAGCCCTGGGTCCTCCACACTGACCCCAGTAGCTCCAGATTTTCAAAACTTCTGGTTGATTTGGGTGGCTGTATTTTTTTGCATGCTAGGTAAACATCATAAAAGGCACCATTTTCAGAAAGCGATGGGTCATAAGCAGTGTCTGAAAACCAAGCAGCTTTAGGTCATCTTAACTTTGAGGTCCAGGTGACTATTTGTGGAAGGCAGTGGTGATATTGAGTATCTTGTGAAACTCCTGAATAAAGCCAGCATTCTGATCTAGCTGTCCCAGTTGCTACAGTGAGAGTGTTTAAGATCAGTCAATACCAGGTGTTTTCCAGTTGGTATTAAGCAAGTGTCATGCTTGTTAGGCCAACATCTGCTCCAAGAAGGCACAGTTAGCTTTAGAGTTTAGTCCCTTCCGTGAAGCAATGCTTGCAGGCTGAAAATACGTTCCAGATACAAATCTTTAATGAGAATTGTGGTTATTTCATTGGGTTGTGCTGGCACTTTAGATGTTTTGTGAACGGAAAATAAAAATATAGTCTCTGCTCCCAAAGATTTATGGTCTAAGGTAGTGTTTGGAAGAGCTCACTGATGGGATTGGTGGATTTGCAATCTCTAAAATGAGATAGATAATCTTTCTAAAAACGGTATTCCAACTCCACCTACAAGAAATTAGGTGGATGCAGTAATCCCAAAGTAAAACTTGCTCTCTGGTGATATACAGAGTGCAGATTATCTGATCAAAGTGGACTCAGGCCCCTAAAAAATAATGTTAGCTGCTTTATCGTAAATGGCAGAAAAGGAACATTTCTTGCTGAGTCCTGATGATTCTTTTTCATGTGTGTCCCTGTCTGAAAGAAATGAGAGAGGGCTCACAAGATGACCTCCAGAAGTCCCATCCAGTCTTAGTTATTCTATGATTACATGGTTCTTAGTTAAAGATGCAAGCCATTGATCACATTATTTGCCAGGTGTGGCAATGTCTTGCCAATAGCTCCCTTTTCACAGAGGCAGTGATTTGATTCACTCCGTGATAACTCAGATCACAAAAGGTGTTTATTTCATGGCTTTACACAAAGGAGGTCTGGCAAAAGAGTTTTATTTTTGGCAGGACTGCCAACCTAGGTGTTAAGGGCACCAGTGTCTATATAGGACGGATAAAGTGTCTCAAAGATGTAAAAACTTATACTACTTAGAAATACTGAGGAACACAAGAGATGGTTTAAAATCTGACTCAACGACAGATCTCTGAATTAATTTGTTAATTGAAAGACCTCGATGATGGAAGCTTTTTCTAGAGGGGTCCTTTGAGATTGGTTGTTGGATCCAACCCTATTCAGCATTTTCATCATTAGAATGTCTTAGAATGTATTTTAAATCTCTCCTGGTAAAATCTTCAGGTCATCTAAAGCTTGTATGGTGGTAAATAGCCTACTCAGATCATTTTGATGCAGAGTGATCTGACTCACATCACCACAAGGTCACAATCAAAGAAAATATGTCTTAATGCAGCAAAATGCAAGATAACACTCCTGGGAACAAAGAAAGTGTGTTATCCTTACGGGTTGGGAGACTCTTGAAAAGCAATGACTCAGAGCAGGATTTAGAGGTCACTGGAGATAATTGTCTCAACATGAGTTCTCAGTGCAAGGCTGTTGCTAAAAGGCTACTGTGAACCTTAGAAGTACAAAAACTCAAAAGTTGGGAAGTGGTCTCTCTTCTGTACCCAGTATTGCTTCCATAGTTCTGTGACCAGTGTTGGTGCCCTCAAAAGATGTGAAATTACTGGAAAGAGATCAAAGGATGCCACACACACAAAAAAAAAAACCTCCAGCAGCTGAAAAAGAAACCTTACATTGGGAAGTTTAATCTTCCTCAGCTGTTCAGAGAAAAGGTTTGGAATGGATTGTTGCTCTGTGTGGAGGGACTTGCACATGGGAAAGACATCAGAGCATGCAGTGCAGAAGGAAATGTTGGTAACCTTGCAGACAAAGGCATAACAAGTTCCAGTGGTGGGATATGGAGGTTGTTAGACAAATTCAACCTTGAAATTAGATACAGTTTCCTAGCAGTAATTAAGCATTTGAATAGCTTACTGGAGGAAGTGGTGGACTCACTGTAATCAACTGTCTTTGATATATGAGATATCTTTTGAGAAGACAGGCTTTAATCCAGTTCGGGACTAGGGGGGTGGAAAATGAACAGCCTGCGTATGTAAGGTCAGACAAGATGATCATAGTAGCTTCTTTGACCTTAAAGCATGTGAATGACTGTAATCCCTCTACGCAGGACTTTCAACCTTGCGTGGAGATAATTCAGCAACACATCTGTTCTCTGATCTGAAGTGTCATGGTCATGTTATGGCTGTGTGTAGAATAAGGCTGTTTTTTCATACCAAGAGCTGAATAAACATGGCCATCGCTGAGAACTTGCTGTGCTGGGTATCAGTGCTCTGGGAGCTACCGGAGTTAGAAATTCACACACGGATCATGGGTCTCTGTGGCTTTGCTCCTGCAAAACTTGGGGTATGGAAACCACTGATCCCTTGTTCACTTCCTTCTGTTACTTCTCTTTCAAAATTTTTCAATGAGTTTGAAGGAAAATTCACTTTTATGGTTTATAAATTTCAACAGTGTTTTGTGTTACTACTTCATATCTTTTTGTGAGATCATACCTTGCTATTTTCCTTTGCTGCCAATGCTGGCTTTTGTCTACTTGGACCATTAAAGCATGAGTTTTTTACTGTTATTTTATCTTCTATTAATCCATGCAAGTCCCTACATGCCTTGCTCTTCAAGGACAGGGAGCTTCTTGCAAATGTAATTTTATCCTCATGCTTCTAATGGATCCAGTGAGAGATGAGAGGCATGAGAAGTCACAGCTGTGTGCACATTCATTATATCTCCTTCCAATTCACTGTAGGGCACCACTTGGATCACTCGTGGACCATACCATAAAAAAAACCACAAGAAAACAATATTCAGATCGAGACATCACAATTTATGATCTGGTTTGTAGCTTAACTCTTGCTGTTCTCCATGTCTCAGACAAAAATGTCCTCTGCATTTTCTAAGTGAAAGAAATGCTTTGCCCTGAGACTGCTGTTGATTTTGGAGGGAGTTGAGTAGCTAAATCCTATTCAGCTCTTGAGGACCTTAATGACTTTAAGATGTCAGTGACAAACCTCTCCGGTGTAATTACCTCCACGTTATTCCATGCAGACCTGAAACACATTAGTTGAAAGGCTTATCTGCAGATGAGGCCTCAGCATTCCCACCTGTACAAGACATTGTCCTGTGCATCTGTTCTTCCAACGTTTATCTACTGTTTCCTGCAAAGACAACATTTCCTTGCTGTCTTGCAGCTTCAGGTCCCAAAACACATTTCTGATGGCTGGAATAAAGACAGGATAATGAAGAGGTATGACACAGCTGGCTGTCCTCTCAGCAGAGTGTCTGTAGCCTTAGAAAACATTATTAATGTGTGGGAGAAAATGACAACATTTTATCTTGCTTGAAACTATAGTCAATATAGTAAAACGGCTGGTTTGTTATTTCTTTTCTGTCTCTTTTTTTTTCTATTAGGTAGCTATGGATAAGCATATTACATCTATGCAGGTCTTTGTTTTGTGAACAGTCTCTCAAACTCCATCTGAGATGCGACCTTCCAGAATCCTACTGGCCTAATCATCTGCAACAAGTCATTCTTTTTTTTAATGGGCAAATAAAATGTAATTAGTTCTTTTTCATTATCACTAGTCATCAAGAGAAAAGGCAGATGGGTATGTTTTGTGCCTGAGCTGATAAGCCTTTGTGGCAATTTTGCAAGGAGTTATAAAGATGTAGAGATATCAGAACAGACAGAGGTAAGGATAATGGATGGGATTTTCAAAAGCGCTTTTGCTAGTCTAACACTACCCCCATTATCATTAATGGCAGGCACAGAGCACTTGTGAAAATGCGTCATCGTGTGCGCGCATGTCTACGTGGAGCAGATCTTCATTGCACTTTGATCCACGCGTAGAGTGGAAGCTCTGAGAACGCTGAGCAGGCTTTTTTGTTCAGTTCTCTGTGTGTGGGTAACCACATGAAATGATGTTGCCAGGGATGTTTTGTGTCACTAAAATCTTCCAAGAACAGCGCAGGTATAGCTCAACAGAATCCTAGTCCATGACGCGTAAGCCATTATTAAGTGCTACAGCAATGATAACAGATCAGATTTATATTACAGTAAATTTAAAGTAATGCAAATAACATTAGTGAAAGGTCTTCTAATTCATAGCGGTGTAACTGGGATGAAACTGAAGATCACAATCTGTAATAATGAGTAACTGTCTTGTTTTAATTTACTGTTTCTTTGAAATAAAAAATACATTATCCAGACAACTCCAAGTCTCAGCCCACTCCAGGAGAGACCTACCTCTCAGGACAGTTTTGCTCTGCAAGCACATTCATTTCTTGCCTCTATGCAAAATCGGCAGTAGGATGCTAGCTGTAAAGGTGGCTTCTCTGATATATAGACCTCCCAGCAGCTACACTGAGACCAACTCCTCATTTCACATAGGTCTTTGAGCAGCCATCACATGGTAACAATTTTCATTCACTACCAAACTGTCTTGCTTGAACTGATGAGTTGGAAGTGAAGGGCTCCATATCCCATTACCCCAGAATAAAAACATCCAGTTCCCTTATCTGATTTAAAGATCCATCTCTACTACATGCTAACAACTTATATTTCTAAATGTAATGCTTCATCAATCCTCTTCTGAGCTTTTTTTTTGTATTTCCTTTCCTGTCACCGCGTTTTACTAAGCTGTTTGCAGTGAACAGTGGCATCTCAAAAAGAACTGGGAACGCTGCTGTGGTGGTGGGAGGAGAAGTAGTACTGTCTGTGCATTTGATGACTTGACAGATATGCAAACCCTTATTTTATTAGAGTACGCTTAGCAAGCTTTTCGTATGTGTGTCCATTACTATTATTGTTTTTTAAATTAATTTAGTGGTATGAAAATACAAGATTTATATCCTGAGAGTTTAAGGTCATCTGTTACTCTGTGCCTACATGGAATAAATGTGACAAAGGTCTAAAAAGACCAAACCTTCCCATCAAAATCTCCCTTCTCATCTATCTAGCCAGAATCTTTAGTGGGTTGCATGTATAGATCTCTTGTAGCCATGGTAGGTACCATGGCTTTCTTCACTATTTGGTCCTGCTGAAAGCGACCCTGATAGCTTTGGTATGATGCAATGTCCCTGTGATTTGCACAGGGAACAGAACCGACGTACACAAGTAGTTTGTATATTGACAGGGAAAAAACCCACCTTTTGGGGCTCTGGAATTACCTGAGTGACTGAGTAGTAAAATGGCATATCCCAGAATTAACCTGGAAGATTATTTTTTTTAGGCTCTGATCTCATGTGTGTGTGTGTGTTTTCATATATCACACACTAGTGCATATTAATGTTACATATTAATGCATATTTGAGGTTCATATTGGGGCTTTAAGGGAACATGCCTTACTCTATGTAGGTGTAAATTAACATTTTTCTGTTATTTGCACTGGAAATAGTTCTTGCACTCTGAAGTCTACAACACTCCTTGTTACCATAGCTCTAACATCTTCCTTACCCTTCTGCAGATGGCCTGGTGGATTGCATGGACCCAGACTGCTGCTTGCAGCCACTCTGCCACGTCAACGCGCTGTGCCTGGGCTCCCCAGACCCCCTGGATATCATCCAGGAGACACAAGCCCCTATCTCCCAGCAGAGCTTACATTCGTTCTACGATCGGATCAAGTTCCTGATTGGCAAAGACAGCACTCACGTCATCCCAGGAGACAATCCCTTTGAAGGAGGGTAAGTGAATTTTGTTTTTTTACATCAGTAAGAAGTAAAGCGTGAGCCACTTGGCCGTGGTATGACATCTGCAAGATGCAGAACATGGAAACTGCCTAGGGGAAGTCGATATCTGCAGAATTTTGTGGCTGTTGTAGTTCTTCTGATTGTCTCCTCATCTGCAATGTCCTACCAGCCAGTAAGACAAGATGCTTCTCTCCCCACGCACACCGGCAGTTGCATCTTTCCTGCCTTCTTTTATTTCAAGGAATGAAAGCTGTCCATTCATCAGGGCGCTTCCAGTTCAACTGACTGTCATTTTCCAGAAGTAGCTAGTAAAAACCAATGGCAGACCTTCTTCCATTGACAGAGCCAAAAGAGAGGGAAACTAGAATGATATTCACAATCTAGAGTATGAGTATTAGAGGCCTTAAAGAACTGAAGAAATGTTTGCAGTCTAGGGAGGGCGATTAGAGTGATTTCCAACGTAAGCAATCAAGTTGACTATAGATTTGTTTTAATACTGAGACGTTCTTTATCACTGCAATCGCCATCAAGAAACAGGAACTGGCAAAGAAATCTTACACAGTTCACGTCTGGGGCTGCATCTCAGCCGTTTGTATAAGTACACGCCTGGCTGTCAGGGGACGTCATCCCTTCAAAAATCACGTACTCATAGCAGGACACCATAATACATACCCTGGGGTGTCAGATTCTTAGATCATTCAGCATCTGTCCTGAATGTTGCTTTTCAGAAGTGGTGGCCCTGAGCCAGGAGGTGGTTCTCCGTTGAGTTCCACCCAGTCATTAACTGCTCATTTTCAGCTTTCCCACACACAGCAGTGAATAGGTTGACACTGAAGATATACAACCCTTGTGTTTGTGTGGGTATTTATTTCAGCACTTGCATCTCAGCAGGTCTCTCAGGCCCTCCTGGGTCTGACTTGGTGCTCTTCCATGCAGGGACATTGCCAGCACCCCTTGGGTACCACCCCTCATGCATTGCCATCTCCGGTGGTCTACAGGCTGACCTCAGACACAAACCACTCAGAAGCACACCAGTGTCAGGGAGCTGGCCTGGTGTGATAGTTTCCCTGATTTCTCTTGCTGCCAAGTCTTTCAGAGGCCAAGAAAGCTGATGACAGTGATTCAGATTAAGGCCAAACAGTCATTATGTCGCTAACTGTTGTACTTTGTCAGCTTTGTCACTTTGTACTTTGTTCTAAAGACTGCACATTCTGGATGCTGAACAGTCCTGGCTCTGGACTCAGTGTTAGCACAGTGAATTCTCTGCTGTCAATTTTCCACAGAGGACTCTGGTATCAGGTCCATGTGTGTCTGTTCTGCTAGGCAGAGTGTTTAGGTACATGCAGGTCTTGTGTTTGGTGAACTTTCCCATACAACTAAAGAACTCTAGGAGTCTTCACACACATATAATAAAATGATTTTTCTACTTCTCTTAAAAGGCTGCGTGCATTCAGCAGTGCATAGAGGTGGGGAGAAATAATGGCAATTTCTAATCTATACAGTGAATTTGCATATGGGAGTGCAGCAGAGGACCAGCAGAAAGACTGTGTCATTTAGGGCCACATAAACTCCTACAGAAATTGCAAGTGTTTCATAGATCTGATGATAGATCTCTATGTAGGAAGGAATTACTTACCATCTGTATACATCCTGCTAAAGAAAGATTCGGGATTCAAAAGGAACACTGGCTAGCAGAGATGTTTGTGTGGCATATAGATTACTAGAGAGAGGAAATGCAAAGATTCAAATCAATAGGAAGGGTTTTAATGATTGCTTTTCATTAACTGCAGTGGGATTAATAAATATGGTTCCTTGCTCCATTCAAGTTACCAGAAAGAATTATAGAGAGATAGCGATTTATGAGGTTGCCATTCTTAAAATATCAGCGTAGGGCGTGTATCACTAAATATGGTCTGTAGATATGTCGCCTCAAGCTGTGGTTGTACTGCATGTCTCAGTTAAATATCTTGACTCATCACAAGAGCAGTTGCAAATAACAGTGAAGGACCTCAACAGAAGGTATATTTTCCCCTGAGACAACAACACAGCGCACAGTCTAGGCTTATTGGTCTGTTGGGTTGCTAAAAATGGTGTTACTCTTTTGAGGTGTTAAAAGACATCGTGTGGTCCTGTTGTTAAAGATCCTATAGATCTGGTTAAACTCAACCATTGCAAGTGTTTTCTGCTCATTTGACTTCTCTTTGTGGTTTCAATGGTCTGTTTTCACCACCTAGAAAGCTGGACCTTTACACAGCTGTCTCTTGTCACCCAGGAAATGGCAGCACTTTAGCGGTGGTCGGACAGTGACTGCTTCATGGAGAAGCATGGGCTGAGGCCATCTGGGATCCAGTTAGTTTGGGCAAATGAGACTGACTGGATTTCCACATGCGGCTATGCCCTTCCTTCAGTAGCATTCTCACTGTTGAATCTCCTCCAGTTACTTTTGCCGTGGAACTGTTCAGTGCCTCCATGAAGATCACAACAGCAGCTGGGGGCAAGATGAACCATTTCCATCTCTCCTTCCAGCTGCTGGCTCAATAGCTTGTCCAACAGGAGGGAGGTCAGGGAATCTTTTTGATCTGACGGAAGACTCCAGCTTCCTGCCTTAGGACAACCCTCTTCCTTCCATTTCTGCTGCTGTGATTCATGAAGCCATCTCCTTCTTGCTGTAGATCAGGCCTGTAGATTGCTGGGTATGAGATGTCCTACATCTTTCTGTCCCAGCACTGTCATCCTCAAGGGGCAGGATTGGAGCTGGATGCATGCCACTTGCTGTGAGCAGTCCCCCATAAGCAGGCAACACGGAGGTCATATGGACATCTGTGTGCTGCGTGTCTGATGTCCTGCAGAGACATCTGTGGCACAGGCACACTCATCATTTGGGTCAGGAACTACAGTCTGATTCTCAGGGCTTTGCCAGGTCGCAGCTGGCTGATTATCACCCCTGGGGGAACCACAGCACATTTGCACTCCTGTATGGCCCATGCAGAAGTGGCAGCTGTGTGAAGGAGATGACTGAATATCTATGCAATATGTTTCTTGGGCTTCAGAAACACAACTTAGCTACCCTTTAGAGAGAACAGCAGCACAGATCACCTAATGGATACAAATAAATGAATGCTTCATGACAGCTAGCCTTTGAGTGAATTTATTATTGAATTACACTCAGCTTTTTAAGAACAAGCTGAGCTGACAAGCTCTCTCATGACTGCAGAAGAAAAAGAAAGACAATGATAAATTACCCTGATGGATAAAGGTAAAGACCTTGTCTCCTCCAAAATACCAGCAATTATATATTATTCATGTTTGGGAAGAAAAAATAATCATTGCTCGTATTGAAATGAGTGTTTATGATGATAAAGCAAGTAGCTAAATTAAATTCTGAATGCACAGAATGTCTTTTCACATCATTTTGATGAACAGATAACAAGTACTCTTCTGCTACTTGATCGTTTTTGTATTGATTTTGAAACCACTTACTCTTGCTGTTTGCTTTGTATTTTTAAGCCATTCTTAGTTGTCCATCACCATAAGGAGCGGCACAAGATGCAGTGGTGTCGAGTTGTTGGCTTTCAAGTAGGATACCTGATATATTTGTTCTCTCTTGAGGGACAGTGTCAGAAAATTGCAAGAACAGGCTACAGTCCTGATCTACGGAGTCTTACGTTAAATGTTGGCGTAGGATTAAAATACCTCAGAAAACTATGTGCAGAACTGGCATTTTTTTGTAAAGAATATTTGAAAAGAAATCAAGTGATTTTTAAGTAGGTGTGTTTTATACTTCTTCTTTTGAGGACAGGTTGTATATATCTACTTGCTATTAACCCATCCCAATTACGTGGGCAGCTAGAAATAACCAGGCTGTACGACGTACCTTACTGATCCAGCTGCGGCGGGTTACACAAGCAGTGTTAAATGCTAAGATAGACAGGTACGCTATCAATGCGTGTGTGCACTATTTTACTATAAATAAGTGGATGGTTTTTATTGTCAGAGTTAAACTGCATCCATCCCAAGCCCTGTCAAAACCAAAATTGTGAGTATTGATCATGGCCAAAGAACAAGTGAGAACACAAGGGAAGATCAAAACGGCTTTCAGAATGGTTCGTTAGCCCCTCTGGCTCAGTTCTGAGTGATTTTGAATACTATGATGATACCATGACGTCCTTGAAGGAGGACATTCAAAACATCTCTTTTCACTCATTTCTTCCCACATCTGGAGGGCTGCAGGTTCACCCCAGCAGTTCTTCCTTCACAGGGAAACCAAAGTGTTCTGTCTTTTCTGTACTTTCCCCTCAAGAAAAGTGTGATTTTGATACAGCAAAGTAAGAAATGCTTCTTTTCTTGCCAAAGACAAAGTTAGAAGTAAAAAAAACTCCAACTCACCAGGTGTGCCCTTCTGCTGATGATTTCTCTCGAGCTGACTGGTCCAGCCCACAGCTCTGGCCCAGCTCCAGCAGGATGCTGGGCTGGCAACGAAATGCGTGGGTCAGATGCACCCACTGCACTGCAGGCAGATGAGGAGGTGATGGAGGAGGTTGTGGAGCACAGCAGCTCCACAGCCTAGGACAACTTGGAGAGATAAGCACCGCATCTGTTTACAGCTGTGTCATAAATATTAGACGCCATCCAGTGTTCCTGATTGTGAGCACTCATGGCACGGCATGGTACCTTCATTGCTGGGAATGGGGTCATATTTTTCCATATTTTAAACCAAGCTAAAAGAACATCTCTTCAAACCCTTGCCTTCCCACCATTACTGTCTTCCAAAGGCATCATTCTGCTTTTGTTGCTTTCTACTTAAACGAACTACTCACTACAAATCATAACTTTTTGAAACATAGGAGAATAACGAAGAGTTTTCAAAGGCTTAGTGTTTTTTATCTTGGTAATTATTCTTTTTAAGAACAGGGCAGCGTACTTTTAAAACTTACCTTTTCAATGTAGAGGGCATATATATATATTTTCAATGTTTGCCTTTTTCTTTTGATTTTAAATTATGTGGTGTGGCATTATTTCAGCTTAAAGTGATACTGAGTTGAGCATGGCATTATTTCCATATAATGAACGAATGCAACATATGCAGCTACTTACTTCCACTTTGTGGAATTTGTACACACCGGACTCTGTGAAAGCAAAGTTCCTATCAATTTTTATGTTTTTTTTTCTATAATATAGTGTAATCGTAATGTAATTATATTCCCCTTTTCACAAGTGTCAGTAGAAGGAAGTCTTAGTCATTAGAGAAACTGGGGTGCAATTTTTAACAAATATTAAAAAACATTGGTTATTTATTACCAAGAACGAACTCTTGAGTAGGACCTTCCTAGTGTGATTTCGGCATGCTTCCAGGATCGGGCAAGGCAGCTGATGTAAACGCTGTTCCATCCTGTACATGGGATTAAAAGGTCTCAGGTGATACCTGTGTATCTAGGAGCTCTTGGAGTGGGAAGAAAGCAAAATCCAAGCCTTCAAAACTCCCAAGCAGAAAAGCAAGACTCCTAATGAGTTTAGCACCTCCCAGATTATGCAGGTGCTGACGTGCACATTAGGTTTTCGGAGCTGAAATTAGGGTGTAGATGCTGTTGCCTTCTCTTGGATCTGGCACGTAGATATTTGATTAATATTTTTTCAAAATTCAAGGTCCATTCCTCTGGAAAAAAGACCAGCCAATGTGTCGATTGTTTTACATTAATCATTGATGGACGTGTTTGGTGTGGTAACTGTGAGCTGAGTCAGTAGCTCCATTCAATAGAATAACATCACTAGAAACTGCATATCCTGTTCAACTGAGAGATTTTATTAGTTCATTACTGCATAAGGTGCTTCAAATTAAATACCAACTCACTTGTAATGGTTCTCGTGTGGGACTCTGGCGTGTTCCTTCTGCAAAATTTGGAGCTTTCTGCCCTAAGCCCCTGTTGCCTCCTTTCAGGAAGACTCAGGAAGAGTTTGTCCTTTCACTGTGACATTTACTTGCTAAATTGGTTAAAACCTCCTACATAAAAAAAAAGCAGTTTTAAAATCCCCATCATAAAATCTTATATATTTTATGGAACCATTTTTTTCCTAATTCCTTGGGATCATTACAAAGCTACCAGACAGTTTATCTGTAGTTAAAGAACTTATGATCATCAGAAAGAGCTCATTTTATAATTAACCTGAAAATAATGTATTTTTTTCTTCTGTCCTGCTCAGTTTTCCTTTCATGATGCCTTAAATTCAATGGAAGGAATTGCTTTTATTTTGGATCTTCTGCAGAGCTGAATATGCGGCCATAGCTTACAAAATAAATACCAGAAGTAAAATACTATAGTAGCACAGAACTGGTAAGTTCTGCAGACATTTTTTGTGAAGACTTGACATGAATACATTATTCATCTCTGAAAGTTATTGCACCATAAAGTCTTTACCTCTCGTAGAAATAATGGTTATAGGATCGCTTCTGAAAAATTATGAAATGAGTGTAATTCAATATTAGGTGGGAAAATTGTCTTGCAGCTTACGAGCTACTGAACACTAGACTTGGATTTTACAGACTAAAAAAAATAAGAGTGTGATTCTGTTTCTCTGAGGTCTCATGCAAAGCGAGAGAGTGTTTCCTTACTTGTAGTGGAGTACAGGAAAGAATCATCACCTTTTAAAGCATTTCTTAGTCAAACGCATTGCAAATAAAAGGATTTTTCACTGAAACTTTGCAGTTCAGCACAGCCCAGCTTTCTTATGCATTGCATTTCCTGTAAAACTGTGTTCTAAAATACTTTCACTTCAGTGTTATAGCTGGAGGCAGTTTTATCATTTCAGAGATCAGCATGAGTATCTTTTCCTCGTTATTTCCTATTTGCTAAGCCTCCCACCTTCCTGTTATAGCTCAGCTGAGAAATCTTGGGATGCAAAAATCATAGAATCATAGAATGGTTAGAGTTGGAAGGGACCTTCAAGGGTCATCTAGTTCAAGCCCCCTGCAAGGAGCAGGGTCATCCCCGACTAGATCAGGTTGCTCAGAGCCTCATCCAGCCTGGCCTTGAATGTTTCCAGGGATGGGGCATCCACCACCTCTCTGGGCAAGCTGGGCCAGTGTTCTACAACTCGCATTGTAAAAAATTTTTTCCTAATATCCAATCTAAATCTACCTCCCTCTATTTTGAAACCATTACCCCTCATCCTGTCACAACAGGCCCTACTGAACAGCCTCTCCCCATCTTTCTTGTAGGCCCACTTGAGGTACTGGAAGGCCGCTATCAGGTCTCTCCGGAGCCTCCTCTTCTCCAGGCTGAACAGCCCCAACTCTCTCAGCTTGTCCTCATAGGAAAGGTGCTCCAGCCCTCTTATCGTCTTCGTGGCCCTCCTCTGGACCTTCTCCAACTGGTCCATGTCTTTCTTATGTTGGGGGCTCCAGAACTGGACACAGTACTCCAGGTGGGGTCTCACCAGGGCAGAGTAGAGGGGCAGAATCCCCTCCCTCGACCTGCTGGCCACGCTCCTCTTGA
>JAAGAY010136048.1:0-34075 GCA_011801015.1 Ardeotis arabs
TCCAACCAGATCAGGTTGCTCAGAGCCCCATCCAACCTGGCCTTGAATGTTTCCAGGGATGGGGCATCCACCACCTCTCTGGGCAACCTGTTCCAGTGTTCCACCACACTCACTGTAAAATTTTTTTTCCTAATATCTAATCTGAATCTACCTCCTATTTTGAAACCATTTCCCCTAGTCCTGTCACAACAGGCCCTACTAAAGAGTTTCTCCTCATCTTTCCTGTAGGCCCCCTTTAGGTATTGGAAGGCCGCAATAAGGTCTCCCCGGAACCTCCTCTTCTCCAGGCTGAACAGCCCCATCTCCCTCAGCCTGTCCTCATAGGAGAGGTGCTCCAGTCCTCTGATCATCTTAGTTGCTTGGGGTTCCCCCCTATACCCTTCTGTTGTTGAGGGAAGTGGGTGTTGGGGTTTTCTCTACTATTTTGTGTGTTTCTGGTGGTCACTGGTGGACTTCTTGAAATAGCAGCTTGCAACATAGATTGTATGAGAGAAGCTGCAATAAAATCCAGAACTGGAAAAAATTGAAAAGACCTACCATAAGAGAGGTCTTTACTTATCATTGCTGTGCCTCCCTGTGACTTAAAGACCAATTACATTAAAATTGTGTTCTGTTTATAGAAAGTTCCAGTTAATACTTTGTTGTTTTTCAAACCACATTTTTAAAAGAACAGTTTTCTTGTGAAAGACTACAAAAATCAAAGAAAAAATGTTAAATTAATGTTTCCTGCTCAGTCTCCACACACACAAAATAAAGGTGCATGTGCATCTCCAAGATCAGTAGAAGTGCTTATCCTTTTCTTAAATGGGTCTTGACTTATAAGTAATCACTTCGCATGACTTGGGCAAAAACCCCAGATATTTAGTAATTCTCATAGGTAGAAAGCAACTTAATGTGCTTGTCTTCCAGGGTAAGATTAGAAATGGTGGAGAGTATAGGGTTTGTTTGGGTTTCTTTGTTTGTTTGGGTTTCTTTGTTTGTTTGGGTTTCTTTGTTTGTTTGGGTTTCTTTGTTTGTTTGGGTTTCTTGGTTGGTTGGTTGGTTTGGCGGTTTGTGTTTTGTTTGGTTTTTTTTTTTTTTTTTAGTCCCCTGGAAGAAAATATCTTCTTGACAATATAAAGTTCCTCATTTGAAATTAAGTAGGGAAGTATTTTGAAATTTCTATTTGGAGTTGACTTTTGGGGCGTTTTTTTAAAAAATAAACTAAAAATCCAAGTTCTTATTTTCTCCATGTGAAATGTATTAAATGTTTATCCACATAATGCTCTTAGGGAATGCCATCTATTACAGCATTTGGATTTACTGCATTGAATGTAGCATGCACCACTTCAGTGGCACTGGTTTTTTTTCCTCCTTAGCTCCACAGTCTCACCAGTGGTATTCTTGGGGTCCTCCTAATATGCAATGTAGATTGTGTGCATCTTGCTGGATTTACTGGAAGAAATATGGTGGCCTGAAAATGCCCACACAGACAGATGAAGATAAACTGTCTTCCAGCCAACCTACAGAGGTAGGATTGCACAGATATTTCCTGAAATGAAGTATGATGCTTTCACAAAAGTACTGTGATTTGAATATTTGATGGAATGGTTTTTTATGTATATGTTCAACTTTAGTGTTAAAAAGCTTAAGTTTATTAATCCTTTTCCTGTCTGAAGTAGAACTGAACAGCATGCAAGTCCTGCCATGTCTTTATATGACCAACTCTTAGATAAACAAACATCCGTTTCATGCATTTTTGGTGGACAAATGTCATCTTGTCAATCAAATGCGGTGTTATCTATAAAATGTTAATATGACTACTCTATATCTCATAAAGAATGGCATTATATATTCACTTGCAGTAGAGCTCTCTACTGTGTTGCAGAGCTTCTTGCATAAGCCCCAAGTTCTTTGTGTAGTGCTTATACATATTGTTTGATTAACCTTGTGAATTTTTCCAGATTGTGGATTATTTAATGCTGTAATTCAGATGTGCGTGTTATGATTTTTTTTGTTGTTGTTTGTTTCATTTTTGTAGGAAACCCATGTTAGAACTCATATGTCCCGGCAGGCCACACAGGGAACTCCAGTTCGTAACACTGGAAGTCCAAAGTCAGCAGTGAAAACACGTCAAGCTTTCTTTCTTCACACAACGTGCTGGACAAAACTGGCCCGTCAGGTCTGCAAAAATACTCTCCGGCTGCGGCAGGCAGCAAGACGTCCCTTTGTCCCTATTAACTGTGCTGCCATTAAGGCAGAATGTAAGATGTTTTTTTAATTCTTAGTTCTGTGTGCTGTGCTTCCCACCCATTTTTGTCTTTTAATTTTATTTTCTTTTTCAATAAACATTTCTTGTCTATACGCTTTTGCTTTTCATTTTTTCATTTATCCAGCGTATCACCAATACATTCAATAAAGTCTGGCTGCCTTGGAACAGATTTTGGGCTGGGGGACTGTTTCAGTGAATTAAAAGGGGAGAGGTATTACCTCATTCACTTAGAAAAAAATTGTCATTTAAAAAAAAAAATCGGGGAAAAAGCAGGGAGAGGAAATCAATGCTGTGACAATAAAAAAAATCATACTTCCTACTAGGCAGTGTAAAATAAGTTCACTTTTATATTCTTTATTTATTCTTTTGATGAACAGAAAGTATAGATCTGTACATGTTTTACTTTTTCTCAGTGGTGGTGGTCAAGGAATAAGGAGCTAAGGATGCATAGGAATTTAAATTTGGCCTGTAATACAGCCCTTTGTTACTGTGGTGATAGCCATGTTCATTATTGCATCATAGTTGCATCATTTTTTTTCTCTTTTCTAGTTTTAAATTTTAGTTTTAAATAAAATTCTATATTATGCTTGTTCTTTTTATAACCAAAATATAAAGTATGGATAAATTCACTAGTAATATGACAAAAGGTTATGAGCTGTTGTAGATAGCAACAGTAAGTCTCTTTATGTGCATACGTGTGTGAGTTCTGCTGCAAAGTGACTGAATATTTCAGCAGGTTTTATATCTGTGCTGAGTCCGTTGTTTTACTGCTCGTGCTGTTCGGTTATGTTTCCCAGTCTTCATGGAGACAGTTCTTGGAGCAGACTCTTGGTATGCTAAGGTGACCCGTGCTGGCTCATCAGACTGTCAATTGTATTACAATTGAAGACAGCTTTTTAGAATATTACGTGTTAGATTTATAACCATGTTTACTAGACTAACACTAAGTGTTTTCCCAGCATATCTAACTAGGATGCTGATGATGTCAGTGTTAATTGTAAGAAATTTACTCCATAGGGGTTTAAAATTTGGTTTTGAGTAATTATTTTCCCCTTACGTACTTCAATACCAGCCATTCTTCACAAGCAAACTCTTACTTCCACAGTCATCCAGAATTTGGTGCATATTTCTGCTCATTGTCCTTGTCTTGTTTACTTGGTTGTCCTATTGGCCATTTGCTTTCTTCTTTCAAAGCTTTGCAAGTCCGGGGCAACTTTCAGATTTAAGGAAACCATATGTCTACTATGTGAGTAAAATGGATTGCACTTTCATGGAAGAAGTGTGTCTAAGGCTGGACTAGGATTATATTTTTAATCCTTAATACAAAATAACAGTTATTTTCTGAGAGGAAAGCATTGTACCTTTTAATTTATGTAATCGGCACTGGTTTCTGCTGAATCATGGAGGAAGATTAATTTTAGAAGTTCACTTTAATCTTTTTATCCGTATCCCTATTTTTCTCACTCACCACAGTAACTCAGCTCAAAAGAAGATGAAGCTTTTGTTTTCGGAAGAAAAAAATAGAAGGAAAAAAAAGAAGTTTAATCCAACTGTTAATCATCATAAGAGAACAAGTGTTATATACACAGTTCAACTTTAAAACAAAGGAGTGAAAAGCTGAGCTTTTCAGCAGGAAATAGTCATTCTTGTATCAGACTGGCAGTGCTGGGTCTGCTTCCTCTGTGTTCCTTTGAATGAAAAAATGCCACATTAGATTAAAAGCAAGAGGACAAAGATATTTTATATTTTTTTTTTCCTGCAGTCTGTCTTTCATTACTCTTTTTACTTAAATTTGAACTTTACAATTTTGTCTTTTTGAATGCTGATGCTTCCTGATTACCTAATGTAGATCGGGTGGGGGAAAAAAAGAAGTCACAGTTGTCAATGCTTTTTGAACACAACATTAGAATTATTTTATAATAGTGGAAACCACATTATACCTAATTTAATTAATTAAACTCATGTTTCTCTGTACACACATGCACATATTCCATTTCTGGCAATATCTCTCTCTGTGGAATTTTATAATGCTCTTATCTGCATTGTCATTGTCATGTTCTTACTCTAGTAGAGCCTCGTAAGTAAGTAAATAAATGATTTTCTAGTTTTGTTCATGTACTTATATCTGGTGATCTATGTTCAGTGCACTCTGTAGATTTTAAAGTTATAAGTAAATAGACTCTTTGAAACTTCTCTAAGGATAGCTTGATGCCAGTAATTTTTAGGTTTTTTATTTTTAAAATGAGATACTGAATTAAGAGTAATTATTTCGTATATGGAATACCACCGAGCAATTACAATATTGAATGAATGTCTGTGTTGGTGTTATAAAAAGTTACAGTTGTGCTTAGATAATAACGTGGCCAGAGTAGCAAGTTACCCATGATGTGATATGGCATGAGATGGTTAGGTCGTCCAAGAACTGGTTTGGAATTTGTTTTCCATGTTGGTGTGCTGAAACTGGAATCTAATGACTGATTAGATGCTTTGTCAGACTCGCCTGATTCTCTGTGTGTGCCAGACCAGTACTTGAAAACATAACTGCATTTCACAACTATAATGCCGTAGGCACAATACCAACACTCAGAAGCTATAAAATCTAGAGACAGAAGGATGGTAGGGCACTTACCTCAGCAGCGTACCAGATTTTATGCCTTCTTAGTCTTAATGCAATTTGTTGAAGTGCCAGGTTGTAAATGAAACTAATTCCCAGTTCTGAGAAAGGAAGTCTGAGTAAGCCAGTTAGAGCTTGCTCATAAAATAAATTTATTTTTGCATTCCACCTGAACTCATCTGCAGATACTTCTTTTGTCTTGGAGGGGCATTGAAGCCTCTGAGAATGCTCATCTCAGACCCAACCACCTTTTAGGTGAAACCAGATTTCAGACAGAGCATTTTTTTATTATTGTAGTTACACCCACATTATCTCCCTTGGCCCATTACCTCCACTGGCAGAAAACAAGGTCCTACTCCATGTTCTTCTTCAGTTAGTGCAGAGAATTAGATTTTTCTCATTAGTGAACTGTGTAGCATGACCCCTGCTCAGATGCCAGCAGGAGATAGTGGAGATTATGCATTGACATCCCAGTTCAACCTAGAGATGGTCACCAGAAGGTTGAGAAGGCATGGCATCTCCTGCTAGGAACACAACCCATTGCGGAAATCTCAGACTTTGTTCTGCCTGAAGATAATAGGCTCGCTGTAGTTGTTGGCTAAACTTGTCTGGTGGATTTTCAAGTATAATTAGAATTTGTGAACTATTTCGGTAAGAGGAAATTTCCATGCTCTAAATTACGCAAAATACCTTCTTTTTAGTTTGAATATATTGCATGTTTTTTAGGAAGTTAAGCAAAACTGTTGTGTCTATGGAAGGTCTCTTAATTAGAAGAAACCAAAGTGGGCATTCTTCTCCAGACAGTCACTGACAAGACGGGATCTGTCTCCAGCTTGCAAGCATGTGAACATACGCATGGCAGCGAGCTATGCATCTCTGAACCTTATTACTTCAGCACAGGAAGATTTTTGAGGGCTTTTTTTTTTTTCCTGCTCAAATGTAGTTTTATCAATATAACTTAATTATATTAATTATAGTAATTTAAATTTGGGTAACTACAGTCTATCTACGAAGACATGAATGTCAAAATGTTTTCAGTGAATTATAATACATTATCTGTGTGATACATATATATGTATAGCTAACCTGGAAATAGGTATACTGTTCATGATCAAAACTTAACATACCTTTAAATCTGCAGGTTTAATAACAGGTTTGGTACACAGTACTTCCTTGTTACAATATGGTTTGATAAAACAAAGACAAGTGGAAATTAAGTAGAATATACAAAAATCTTGTTACTGATTTGTCTTTGTAAGCATACAGCCTATGTTTTACAGACATAAAAATGTCCGTTCATCTGAAGTGAGTAACGTTTACAGGTATTGAGTCACAAATAACCTTTATATCCTTTATTTTGATAGCTATGGAAGATCTTTTGGCTGCATTGAGGATGAAAAAATTTTCTCTAGTATTATTTTTGTATATAATTTATGCCAGATTTTAGTAGCCAGTAAAATAATTACTAGTGTGCACTAGTTTTTTTTGTTTGTTTGTTTGTTTTTTGGTTTTTTTTCCCAGAGTTTCTAAGAACAGAATTCAGGGAATACACAGAGCACAGCAGATTCATTAGATAATCTGAATTTTGATGGGGATATGATGGAATATCAAAGAGAAATAACTCCCCAATGAGATTCTCTAAGCTTGAGACATCTACAAATCTAGTTTTTAAAAAGGTAAATAGTTAAAAACCCCTTCCAAAGAACGTCACTGCGTTTGCCGTGGTTTAGTTCTCTTTAACTGAGACCAGTTTAAGCATGAGTTAAACACAAGTAGTATATGTGCTCAGAAGTATCTATTTGGATGAATTCCACCTGCTCCTGGTAACTTGTTTTTATTCATTAACCAGTTTGTTTTGAAATACTTCCTATGGACAATGTGGTGTGACACAGTTCTCATACTTTGCTCATAAAAGGATTTTGGAATTGAGCCTCTTTAAATTCTTCTGCAGTGAACACTGATGCAAAGAATGCATTCAGCTTTTCTGCCGTGCCTTTATCTTTCTTGTGTATTTTCCTCACACCTTGAAATTCTCCTAATCCTGCAGGCGCTAGCACACTTTTTGCTTTTGATATGTTTGATAAAATATACCATGAAATATAATACTCTTTTAAAAAAAAAAGAATACTTTTTTCTCATTGCGTCTACTGTCTCACTGATCTTACTAAAGATTTTTATTGTTCATGTGGAAGCCCATATTTGATTTTAGGACTTTTTTTTTCAATTTTGTTTTTGACAACTTCCAGCTAAATTTTATTCTGTGGTTTTATCCTTAAGAGTGATGCACAATTTAACTTTTGTGTTTTCCTTTGTGTAGTGCATAAAGATCATAAACTTAACTATACTTTTTATGGGAGTACCATATTGTGGATTAATGTTTGTTAATTAAATATGTTTAATAAACATATTTAACTCTTTTAATAGATAAGAGTGCTTTGGCATACCCACCTGGTACCTTTGGTGAATATCCCTTGCCTCAAGCGTGGAAATTTTGCTCTCTTTACAGTCTGTATTCTCTGTCAGTGTATTAATATCTCACCATGATTCAGTGTCTTCTTTTACAGTGAAGATATGTAGATGGAAAATTTTCTTGCTAATTACTTCTTAGGCGATGCTTTGCTGATCCCAAAGTAACTATAAAATACTTACTGTATAGTCTGCTTATTTTACTAAGGGAGACAGTGGAGACACATCATTCTGCTTTGTCACTTAAAATATTTCAAGTGTTGTGGAATATTAAAAATATTCCAGGCATCAGGTTCAGTGCATTTTTTTCTTCACTCAGAACAGTATATTTTGTTATTAAGCTAAAATAGTAAAGTACTTTGAACTCAGCATTAAGGCCATTATAGCCCCCATGTTCTGTTTTACTTAAGAATATTAATTAATGACTCTTACTAAAAGTCACTGTGCTATGCGAGTAAGACCTGACAGATATCAGTAGTCCCACCTTTAAATACCTCTTACTTCTGTATTACGCCATTTAGAGCCAGACGAGCTTGTAGGAAAAAAATGAAGTATTCAATGTAAATTATTTTAATAGCCAGACCTGCTTTTATTTTAGTACTCATGTTTTCATCTGTATTTCATTTGCCTAGCTGACTGTCTCCAAAAAGACTTTGTAAGCAAAAACTGCAATCAAATTTGTGTTAAAACTTGCATTAAGTAATAAAAAAAAATAATCATAACGTCACGTGCATGAATGAGGCCATGGCCTGCCTTTAAATGTCCATCATTATTAGTGTTGATGAAAAAAAGAAGAATGAGCTAAAAGGAAAAAAGAAATTTGTGGTAAAAATGCAAGTCAGAAACTGGTTGGTGCATCCTAATTATATTTGTAATGGTAAAATACTTAAACTGAGTTCTATTCTTTAAAATTCTCAGATGCAGATCGACATTGTGAACTTGCTGGAAATCCTCTGAAGATAAAAAGCACCAGAAAACCGCTGTCATGTATCATTGGGTATTTAGGTGCGTATGTGCCTCCAGAGAATAACGAACCAAATGAACGTTCAGTGTGTACTGATATGTAAAAATCCTGTTTGCATAGAATGAGAGATTTATGCTTTTAGTTACAAGAAAATCATAGAGTTAATAAATTAGTAATAATTCTGGTCCGCTATCAGTTGCAAAACAGCATGATTGAACTTGCAGGATGTAGGCAGAAGGCCTTCTGATACTGGTTTAAAAAGACAGAGTGAAACCTGATGTAATTTAGAATCCGAAAAATAGTCTGGTAGTCCAAAATAAAAAATAAGCACTGAAAGGGGAGATACTCAGTGTGCTCAGTGCTGCTCTACTGTGCCCTTTGAATCTACCTTTAATACTCCTAGGTACTTAAGGAGTAGGAGAGTTGAGGAGGAGACCTCAGCCACGTGAAGACACTGATCTTTTAATTTGATGACATAATTTCAAAAGATGCGATTAAATCTGTACTTAGGTCATAGCCAAGAGGACAATGAGCTCACATAAGATAATAGGGAGAGGAGAAACTTCAGTAATTGTGATTCCTTATTAAAAAAAAATAATAATCCTCTTTGCAAGGAACCACGACTGACTATTAAATATTTACACAGTTGTGCGAGAGCTGAGATACCACAGAGGCTTCTTATTAATCCTCAGATGAATATAGAAATCAATCAGCTGATCAGAGAAGCAGTGAACAATTCCGAAGTGTATTAATTTTACAGAAGTGAAGCTGAGGGTAGAGCTCAGTCTAGATGTTTTGCTCAAAACTTCAGTCAACAGGATTTTTTTTTTGGTACTAGAACAAAGTAAACAATAACCATCTCTTGACTTACTGAAATAGAAATCAGTTATTAATGTAGTTGAAAGTGTTCTTCCAGAACATCAATTTTAACAAAATCCAAACTTCAGAAAACTGGATAATGAAGAATTAATGCCCACTCTCACTGAATTTTGATTCCTCCTGCCCTGGCGTTTAAGAAAAAAGCCAGTGATAATTTCCTACAGGCATCCCAGCTGTGTGCGTTGTGTGTGTTGTCATTCGAGTGAATGAGGAAAGGAGTGCTTTGATCGACTCAGTGGGGCTGTGGTTGTGAGGGGACGATCCAGCAGGAGACGGATGATTCATCCGGCTGACCCCACCTGTGCAGTCAAAAGAAGAAATGGCAGCGTGTGTAATCCTAGCAGATACTGTGTGTTTTTAGTGCCACATTATTTAGTCAGTGAGGGGTCATCTTGATACCTCTGGGAGCGTAAGTCTGTAAGTTTAATGGGAGTGAATGGATGACCCATGTCAGATAGTATTAAGTGTACTTAAGTGAAGGTTTTGTAGATTAACAGTGCTAAAATATACCAGGTATCTGTAGAGTCTGCTTAGCATTTGAGTGTATGGGAAGTGAAGGTATCTCAGTACAGTTGATGGTAAATAATATGTGTTGCAGTGACACGAAGTGTACCCAGTGTAGTTACGGACATGCATCTGAATTAGCTGTGGAAGGATGGCTAGAAAATGGCTTTTTGCTTGCCATCTTGCTTGGTGGGATTTTTAGTTTCATTTGTGATGTTTGTTTGCGTGTTCCAGTGAATAAGTAATGCTTGCATTATTTTTCTGAAAAAATTTAGTATTAACTACCATTTCATAGCTAACGCAGGAGGCATTTGTTTTCTTTTTGAAATTTCTTCCGTGCAGTTCCCCCAGACATTTACTGTAATACGGGTAACTGTGTCTCCTGGGACACTACTGTTTTCAGCCCTATTGGTAAGGCAGAGAAGATTTTGGTGCCCTGTACATCCTAGGTCATCGCTTCCCTTTATCTCTGTTCAGCTTCTTGGCTGCCAGTTCCACAGGTGAGGTAGGTGGAGTCCTGTCCTCTAGAGAGCTGGGGCTAATCCTCTGTAATCTCTTCAGTCACCACTGTGGTTACTGAACAAACCTCCTAAGGTGAACCCCTGACTAATTAAATGCCCTGTATTGCCTCCTAGTTATGAGGAATCCAGGCTAACGTTTCCAGCTGGGATGCATGTTGCAGGGAGGAGAGAGAGCTGCACTGCTTAAGCACCTCTGGTATCCAGGATCCTTATTTAAGTGACTCAGTTGGAGAGTTCAACTTTTTGGAATTATTATTTTTTTTAACCCTAGTGACATTAGTTGAAATGGGAGAAGTTTTTAGCATTGTTACTGCTATTTACTTGTTTGAGGCTGCAACTTGGTCTTATGGAAAGGGGTTCCTAATATGTTGTTCAAGTATTACTCCTGTTTTATTTTTATTTCAGGAGTGGTCATACAATCTGAATCTGGCCAACCGGTTATTTGTTGTGTGGCTAAAGGGAGAATTTGGATTATTTGGATGTTACAGTTAGTTCTACGACTTAGCAGAAGGTGCCGGTGGCTAGGAGATTTTCAGTGAAGTATTAGGCAGTAGAACAAGTGTAATAGCAGAAGGAATTAAAAGATCCCTAATTACTATTATTCCATAATGCAGTAATACGATGGGATGGTATAATTCAGGCAAAAACCCTGAAAGGCCTCATTACCTCTCTCCGGTGTGATGAAGCAGCTAGTTAGAAAATGCTGATCTAAAGCATGCAAATATTTGAAGCAAGTCTATATGTAGATGAGAGTGTACAGTGTAAAGACCCCACAGGAAGGACTTAATCTGTTGAGATGTGGTGCTGCCTGTCTAATTTAAAGTTGCTTTCTAGAACTTAAAAGGAGAGCTTGGTCTTGCTACCTTCCTTTAAGGCAGAAAGAGAAAGGACAACCTTTGTGGTAAACTAACGGAGGATTAGTGGCCTCTAGACTGAAGAAAAGTCAAAAGAAAGAAGTGCTTCCTTCTTCAAGTGTTCGTTCATCCTAAAAATATGAAATTACATCTCCTATATGCTGTAGATAGCAGGAGTTTACGAGTTCTCGTATGTTGATCCAGCTGCTGGGATTATTGTGGATGCTGCTGGAGCTCTTTGACAAATAGGATAAAATTGTAGTGATATTAGACCTGAAAATTAATAATTTCCTTCAGGAAATTGGAACAGATTGCCAAATGAGCATTTTGGAATCCAAATTCCAATCATGTTCATTCAACAGTGCAAACTCTTCTATTTCAGTTCAAAGTTTTGCTTTAGCAATCAGTAGTGTTCATGCCATTAACCATGCCTCTGTTCCCATTTTAGTTAAAAAGCAAGATAGATATTTGCTCTGTACAGCATGAAAAATGGGACATGCCATGAAATCTGCTGTGAGCTTGATGTTCCTAAACTCTTTTACATGAAAAGCAGATGAGCACTGCAGTGAAAAGCTCTCATCTAAGTGGTGAAAAGATGGGCAACATCAAACTGGCCGTGGCTCTCACCAAACCAGTGGTTAGCAATTAACAAAGTCTTTTCAAATGTGAAAATTGTTTGCGTTGTCTCATCCTGGTGTGCTGTTCCCAGCCCAGCCTGGCCCAAGTCACTGTGGCCATCCTGCTCCTTTCTGCCGGTTTGGATACTGACAAAACTGTTCGGCTGTCCTGTCTTTCTATTTCTGCCTTTTAAAGGTTATTGCAACTGTTACCACGGCAGCCACAGCCTCCCCTGCAGCCCCAGCTGGTTCCTTTTTGGGGTGGGTGGGTTTTGGTACCCCCGGGCTGTGTGTGCAGGCTTGCTGTGGGAGCGAGAGCATCAGGCCAGGCAGGCGAGTGCTTGGATATCAGACTTCGTTGGCATTTCTGGAAGAGGAAAAATCTGCTCTTGCAGTGGACTTTGGCTTTGTGCAATGGTTTTTATTTCTCCCATGTGACAGCCATGAACAGCAGAGGCTGGAGGGCCTCCCACTTGGGTACCTGGCCTCATTTTAGATTTAGTGTACTGCCAGCTTCTATGCTTTATTTTATAAACAGAAAAGCAGAAGGAAGCACTCCTCCTGAGGTGCAAACCTGGGGTACAGATGAGAAAATACTTAATTTTTGTCTTCTGATCTTACTCCCCTGGACAGCTGACTCTCCTGATCTGTCTCCCAGCCCCTCTCCCTGTCAGCCCAGAGGTCTCTTCTGCTCTGTGAGGAAATCGGGTGACGGCTGTCAGGCTGCACACGCCTCACAACCTGCGCAGTGCCCTGAGGCTGTTTGTTGGAGGGACGGGGCTTTGCCTTCCCTCACAAATTTGGATCTGTCCGAGGACATACGCAGCGGTGGCATTTTGTACCCAAATGTGTCATGGGAATAAGTTAATTGGTTCAGCAAATTGCTGGTGAAGGACAAGCAGATCTACTGAGGCTTCCTTTTGCCACTTTCATCTGGCAGATAACTGAGAAATTTCCATACGGCTGTATCAGCTCTTGGCAAACACAGCAGCTGCCCCCTGAAGTGTGCTGGTCAGCTGTGTTTCACTGCCTCTTCCTCACCTTTCTTCCTCCTCCAAAATAATTCTATTCTGTGAACTGTGTTAGATACTTGGGGTTATTTGAAACTCCCCAGTAATGATTCCATATGGGAGCCTGGCTGTACCTGGTGCAGGTACAGCCAGGTGCATTAAGACTCGGTGCAGTCTTAATGATTTTTGTGTTCCTGCTGCAGTTTTGGGGTAGTTTTAGCTTCAGAGCCCTGCTGTGGCTGGCTCCCTGTCTCTTGCACCTGATGACTTGTGTTTGGGAAGATCCCTTAAAGCTTCTTGTTGTGACAGAAAATACTGACTAGCCTGAGGTATTGAGATGGTGTTACTACAGTAAAATGCTTTTATTTGCTTGCTAGAAGATCTATAGGTATGTAGCTCCAATACAAACCTCCAAAGGGCAGGAAAAGGTAAACACAGACCTGTTTCAGATTGATTTCTGTTATCTCTTCAATCTCTGAAATCCTTACACATCTACACCATAGTATTGAACTTGGGTGATGTAAAGGGAAGTAGATTTTTCTTATTTGGAGGAACTGTATGTATGAAGACTTGTACGTGGATTGTTATTCAAGATCCTGTAAGCCCACTCATGATGAAGAAACTTACTTTCCTTTCACTGGAAATCTGAATGTAAATTTATTATGTTGGATAGCCTATTTTTATTTATTTTTTAAAAATCAAGTATGTACAATCTCTCTCTCTTTTGTCTCAAACAGAGATTCATCCTGCAGTGAAACCCAATGTGATCAGGTCAACACCAAGCCTTCAAAGTCCAAGTGCAAAACGACTGCTTGCACCCTCCAATCACTCTTCGCTAAGTATTTTGGGAAAAAGAAACTACAGCCATCATAATGGTCTTGATGGTATGTGAAGGAATGTAAAAGGAATATTCTTTAGGTCTCTGAATTGCAAAACTTTCTGTGGACCTGAGTTGACATTAAATAAGGGGATATAGACTGGCAGAAATGTAAAATATGGATAGCATATTTACAGCACTAAGTTCTTAATGCAATGAATGGTGACGCTTATTCATTGAACATGGATATATTAATGCAATCTCTTTCAAAAACTACTTTTACCATTTTTCCTGCTAATCTTACATAAAAGAACAAGAGAAGAAACAAATTTGGTGAAGGCAGAGATGCAACAAATGCTTTATTTCGGCTTAATGCCATGCTTTTTTATTTGAACAAATATTTTACAGAGATATGCAAGAGCTTTTGAATTACTCTGTGTGAAATTACTTGACATGTAGTTAAATTGCTGAGTACTGGACCTGCTAGTTTACAGCCAATCTCTTTGCTAGTATGTGAATTCTAAACACGGCTTAATCTGGATTCTCAATGCTGTGATTGGTAATGGAGGGAAAACAGCTTTTGGCATCTTGCATCCCAAGACTGGTGTCACAGAGTCAGCTAAAACAAGAGGTAGTCCTGGCTGTAAGGACTGGTGAAGGTAGGAGCTCCTTAGAAAGGGACTGTCCCTGCACTTACACCACTTGCAGAGGAGGAAGGAAAAGGGGTGTCATAAAGGGTACAGGAGAGGCCGTTCCTGTACACTGTGCAGCACCAGAGCTGATGTTTAAGCCTGGTGTATCCAGTGTCTTCATTACAGTATCGTGCAAATGGAGAGCAGATATGAAGCTGTGCAAAAAAATTATGGAAATTTGTGGGTAAGGCTAACTTTTCTCAAATATTCTTTATTTTTTATTCTGAAAAGTGATGTGTGTCTGATTACTGATTTTTTTTTTTTAAAAAAATAGTACCAAGAAGAAAGATTTTTCAGCTGAAACTGTGAACAGTTTTACTTCAGACTCAAATAAGAGGTAAATCCAGCAGGATGTCACTTGTTTGCACTGAAAAGAAATGCATGCATTCCTGAACTCTCTTTTTGTGAGATGTAACTTCCGTAAGCCCATAGCTTATTTGTTTTGTAATTGAATAAGATTGTTGAGATTAGAAATCTGAAAGAAGTTAGGCTGTGAAATAGACCATTCAGGACACGATCTGCAGAAAAGAGGTGACTGTTTTCACGATTCACAGAGGAGGTCAAGGTAGAAATGCGAGGAACTCTTCTTTTAGACAAGCTAATAGAAATAGTATTCCAAATACAAGAAGAAAAACTTCATCTATTGTCCATCATCTTCCCATAATGATCAGGTTTTCCTGTCATTGCCAACGCAATTAATCTTGCAATTAAAATATCTATTTATATTGGGTCTGACTGAGATGAAGTTAATTTTCCCCATAGGAGCCATCATAGGGCTGTGCTTTGTAGCTAGAAAGGTGTTAGTAACACACCGGTGTTTTGGCCACCTCTCTGGTGCTTCTGCAGCATCAAGGCTGTCTCTCCAACTTTCCTTCCTCACTGGGAGGCTGGGGGTGGGCAAGATTTTAGGAGGGGACACAGCCAGGACAGCTGACCCAAACTGACCGGAGGGATATTCCATACCATATGACATCTGCTCAGCATTAAAAGTGAAGAGAAAGGAGGGGAGGGGGTCATTTGTTGTTACGATGTTTGTCTTTCGGAGCAACCACTACACGTACTGAAGCCCTACTTCCCAGGAAGTGTCTGGACATCGCCTGCTGATAGGAAGTAGAGAATAAATATTTTGTTTTCCTTTACTTCTGTGCGCGACCTTTGATTTTGCTTTTATTAAACTGCCTTTATCTTGACCCATGAGGTTTTTTTTCCATCTTATTTTCTCCCCCTCGCCTCCAACCTGCTGAGGAGGGGAGTGATAGAGCGGCTTGGTAGACACCTGGTATCCAGCCAAGGCCAACCCACCACACTGCTGTACATTTAATAATACCTTGACAGAAATCACTACATACTTTGACAAAAAGTGGATATTTACACAGAGGAGAGGATCACTTGGACCTCTGCTCAGTGTGCAAACAGCCATTACACAGTAGGCCAATGACATGCGTGGCAACAATGGTCGTGGTCAGTAGACGAAGATGGCAACCGTGTGACCTTTACTTGGATAAAAAGGTGATGCTGTTAATCAGCATAATTATAAATGCTGAATTTCCACTGCGACTTTTGAGTGTGAAGTTCTGCAAGGGTGGTCTGAACATTTCTGCATGGGAATGTGAGTGAAGGCTGTTTCTCCCCCCCCTCACCGGGACTGGACTCTCCATATGAGCTTTGAGTGATGGATGACGTTCACCTGGAAATAAAGGTGATGTTGAATTTCTACTGCAGAGAAGGCTGTAGCAATAAGTTCAAGGTAAATATTATTATTATTATGTCCCTATAAGGAGGCATGCTTGGAAGTCTTTAAGATTTTCTTCTACTTAGTATGGATATTCTCTTCAAAATAAAGAGTTTATAGAACCAGTCATTAGCCACACTGATTAGTTTGTATCAAACAGTCAGCTAACTGTGTTAAGGCAATTTGCACAAAATAACATCTAATTTGAAAAATTAGTATTGAAAACTAAGTCATTGTTTAGGAGATAATTATTTCTGCCTATCTATTTTCTTTGAAAACATAACTTACTGGAAAGCATATTTTGTAAATAACTGAAATCTGTATTTTGTTAGTGTAAAAACTACTATTTTAGTGTTTAAAAATGGCTATTTTGGTTCTTATCCTAGCCCTGCTCTCTAACTAAAAGCCAGCAAAGTGTAAATAAAATGCAAAGAAAAAGCAAGAAGCCAGTACTAATGATACTCAGCAGCACAGGTCCTCTGTTCCTTTTGACTTAAAACCGATTACCTTGAATATTTACCATTTAACCCGCTCTCTGGTTATTGGTAAATATCAAATACATTTTTGCGCTGTGATTTATCCAGCTTCTTTTCAGTATGCAGCAAAACTCAGTGACCAGATCAACCTGGGAAATTATGGTTTCTGCGTAATTGCACTGATCATGGTGTACTATTTGTGCAATGAAAGGTTTGGCCAACCTCTAGAGCTTTTTGTGTTACTATAAATGTACTAAAAAGCATTTTTTGGTTCCAAAATACTCTTGATGATTGCAGGGTCTATTGCGCTGTATCAATTAACAGTATCCAAAAAGCCAGCTATGGAGATGATGATATATCCTGCCTTTCAATGCAAGCTTTGATGAAATAAACAAACAAAAAGGAGGCTTGTATTAAGTTTTATCTCTTGTTATTTTCATAATCTTAATGTTATTGGCATAGAAATGTCTGCATGTTCAGGTTTGCTTTTTTCCAACAGTATTAGAAAATTGTTGTAAAGAAGCCATATAAATATGTTTACTTAAGATATACAATAATTTACAGCGTTCAAGTAAATGTCACTTAGACTTGTGTAAATACATATTTAGATTGGTATATTTAAAGTCAGTCTTACTGCCTAGGTGAGTTGAGTGCCATATTTTGACAGAATTTGTTATTAACAAAATAATAATTATTGGCGCAGAAATAAGGCGATGTAATATGGAAATGGCACTTCTTTGTGCCTGTGTTGGGGAAGATTATGAGAAACATTGTTAATATTTACTTTAATGCTTTTAAGAGTAATAAGAACATTATTAGTATTTCTCAGGGAGGTATTATGTTGGCTTGAGTCTTGATTTTGGCCAATGCAGCCCAAGTTTTGCTTTAATTTTTTTCACAGATGCACCTCCAGCAAGTGCCCGGAGCAACTGATAGGAGTGAGGGAATCTGTCACTTCTGACTACTGTTAGTCGATCTTTATAGAGAATGATGAGGGAACTCATTTATCTCTTCATAAATGGTGGGATTTGTGCCCTGATACCTTGCTGTTAACTGATCTGAGTGTCAGTCACTGGTGGCTGAGAGATGTAGTTGTAGTTGTATGCAGGAACCCATGTATAAGGCATAGGCATAAATAAAATTGCACTGTTTAAGCATTCTGTATTGTAACTAGACAGACAGAAGATCTTGTAGTTGTTTGTGTCCTTCATTGCAGGAGGAAGACTTTTTCTTGATGGTCTTAGAAAGGTGTTTTACCTTTTAATTTTTGAACAACAGCAAATCTTGCATTCCGTAGGATGGAATGAAAAATGCCAGAAAGTGTTTCCATTCTGGAGAAAAATCACAGTACCTTGGGAAATTTTCCTGTAATATGCATGCTGGTGCTTTCAACTATTCTGAGATGCAGAATTTCCATTGCTGCTGAAAAGAAAGTCAGCACAAGATGTTTAGATGTTTCTCAGCAGTGAAGACAATCTCTTTGTCTTCAGAAAATCACGATGTTGCAGAATGTTAGGTGTATCCAGTTTTATGACTGGAGCTGACGATGGGAAGATTTAGGTGTGACTGTAAAGCGCTTTGTAGATATTTTGAATCTGATCTTTAAATTACAGTGTCGAATTTATTCCAAGCAATTACTTTCACCTACAAGCTGCTTAACTGTGAGCAACAGTACATTCAAGTAGTTGCGTTTCACGTCAGGCTATTGTTTTGGCAGGGTGAGTAATGATAATTTTCCATGTGATATTGGGAAAGATCAGGTAAAGGTATTTCACATGAGTATAATCTCTGTCAACTGGCAGGCATTTCCTTACTTTTACGTGCATCAGAACTGGAATATCCACAGGATGCCCAAGACATTAATGTCCCTAATGAGGTACAGAAATCAGTCTGTGTGCATTTATAGTGTTTTCATGACTTGTGGGCAGAAATAAGAGAACTGGTTGTTCATAGCTGAAGAGACTTTAATCAACAGCCCTGATCATCCTTCTCTCTTCCCCTGCCCAGACCTTTAATGCTGTATTTCAGGCTGAGATGTCCTGATACCTTCAAGAGGATTCTTTCAGCAATTTCTGTTCCTGAATATACTGAAGTATGTAGCTGTTTCTGAGAACAAGACAGCAATTTTTGGGTCCATATTCCTTGCAACCCGCTCATCTCTGGCACAGCAGGATGAGAAAGTGACATGAACAATTGTCAAAGGGAGAAAGACCTCTAAAAAATGTACCTTCTCTCTTAGATGCTATTTTGGTCAATCCTTCTCTCTGTGCTGATGACTAATAGTGTTGGCTATTGAGGAGATAAGCAAGGAAGAAAGGCTTATATTTCACTTCTGTTTTTCCATGGGGAATTTGAGACTCTTTGACAAACACATGAAAATATAAGCAGCCTAACTGACAATCAGGGAAGACTGGAGCCTTTCCTGCCCCAAATTTTCTTGAAACAGAGAAAACAATTCTAATACATGCTTCATCATTGTTAACTGCACATAACTCTTACATGGAAGTACATTAGAGGGAAGGAGTTTTTACTGTAGGTGGAATTTCTCAGCAGAGGGAGGGTTTTTTTTCTCAAAGGTGTCTGATCATTGTTTTCACAATACAATTTTTCAGTAGAGATGGAGATGTTCTACTGTGGTGGCAGGCTAGCAGCATGAACTGCATACCAAAAAAACATCTTTCACTCTGTTACTTTAAAAAATAAAACCTTAAGTTTTCTCTTACATGTTAATAAACTAGAAACCTCCCTACATTGTTATAAACCTGATTTCACATACCAATGATGTCCAACTGAAAGAGAAGAAATGAGATGTGATAAACAAGCTACTATGTGAATCCATTTTTGCCATTTCTTCAAGGCTGAAACACAAAGTATGATTAATGTTGAATTGTGTATACCCACTTTTCCCAAAGGAGAGAAACAAAAGTTACATATTGTTCCACAGTCAGCTTTTCCTCTGAAATTTACTTTAGGCATGTGCGTTCTAACTTTAGTCCTTGAAATACTTGGCTTAGAGATCTCTTACTGAATTGTGTGCACTGATATTGATGGAATTGCGAGCATGGAAAGTAGATCTCACTGGAAAAATTGATGTTGTACTGCTGTCATTTACTGGAGAGGCAGAGGACTATGAAAAGGGTGTTTATGACTCTTGGTTATTTCCCAGCGTATATAACTCAGAGCATTTATTTATGTCATGATATGAAGTGCTTTTATGGTAAGAGCCTTGTCATGCCTTTCTAGACAAAGGCATTAAAGCCATCTCTGACCCTCAAGAGATTAACACAACAACCTTTTTACCTTTAGTTTTTGTGCTTGCACAGGAGTAGTCTATTTTACGTGTCCAATTGGAAGTAATCATTTTAAATATTTAGAAGAAAAATAAGGTTCTCTAAAGCTTGCATTTCTGTGGTCAGTATATTCATTTGTTTTTGTAGGGGTACCAATGATGATACTGGAGATGATGAACTAATGACAACATCCAGAACCCAGATTATACTGTGCCTGGAAAATTATGCAGTCCTTAATTATGCCAGGGTGTTAATGCTGACATTGTCAATCATTGTAGAAATAAGCTACTACATCTCATTTTTGCACATCTGAAGCCTTTTTTTTCTTTTCTATTTAAATTTTTGAATTTTAAACCAATGTTTTCCCTTTAGTTCATTTACAATGAGTTGATGATTCCCCCATCCCCACTTTGGTCTTCATTCCTCCTACCCCAGTGATGCAAATGATGATGTGACTTAACATGAAAAATAATCGGCAAGGAGAAAAATAATTAAATCTGTGCCATTTTTGTCTGAAAAAATTAAAGAGAAATATTCTTTTCCAGAATTTCTTGAAGTTGATAAAATTATTTCTTATCTTAAAATGATCAATGTGCAGTCATCATTTGCCTACATTTAATTCACATTACAATTATCTCCCAAGTATTTGAGGTTCTTTGACTATAAATAAAAGAACAATCTTCCATTCTGTGTCCAAAGACTGCTCAAACTGCAGCGTATTTTTTCAGTGGGTAAAGGTAAGCAAAGTCACTTTTCTATGATGAATTTGGTCACAGGAGGACTTGGGAGGAGTAAACCCATTTTTGCAAACCTATGTTTCCTTGAATTTCCTCTGAGAAGGGGGTGTTCCTAAGCATTACCAGAGCATGTCACTGCATTGTGGGTTTTTAAAATATAGACAGTGATTGCTTTTGTTTTGCAAAAGTCAAAATACAATATCCATTCAACTGTTGTTCTCAGGCCTATTGTATCTTCTGAAATGTGAGTAATTTCCAAGGGTGGAAATACACTAGAGATTGAATAGGGAATTTTATTTTTTTTTTTTTTTTTTGCTTTTATTTCCTTTCTCTCAAAAGTGTATCTTTGGACTTTCAAGGCTCCTTTGCCTACATTCGATTAAAAAAAAAAAAAAACCCACAGAACTAGGATCGCAGTCATGCTTTGATATGCCACTTTGAGTGTGCCAGACATCACTTACCTTTTGTTGCGCTAAGGAAATGAATACTTATGAAAAGCTCATAGCATCGTGTCTCAGTATTCACCAGTGTAGCACCTGCTTCTGATAGCGCTGGTCACAGCAGGGGTTAGAAAGAGCAAGCTACGTGGGATCACAGATGGAGGAAAGGGCACTTCACGGTGAACTGCCTCATTTTTGCTGCTGAATCAGTGTTTCTTTTTTTTGTGTACAGGTAACGTGTAGGCATGAAATTGCAGTAACACTGGCTTTTCTAATTGGCAGAATAAATCAGCTGTTAAAACAGCAAACAATAAGAACAACACTATAATTAAGTTAGCATTTAAAACACAATGCAGATAACCAGAACCTAATTACTGGAATCACTGTTTTCCCCTTGTGTTATTTTAAAGAATTATGGTTGCAGAAAGAGAACCCTGTCTATTGGATAACAGAATTAGCAGCGTGAATTACGTGTTCTGGATTCGAGAACTGGAGTTCATACTTAAAGTGCTTCTGTGTATGATTCCTGTCAAGTAGGTTGATTATTTTTTGTAAGCTGTGATTGCAGAGCAATAGTTCTTAACAATTTTAGTTCATAATACAATAGGGAAGGCACTTTCAGAAAGTGCTTAGGCAGTGTAACTGGAAAAATCGTGTCTCTGGGGAAAATGCTTTTGATAATTTTGTACTTTTTTGTGCTTTTTGCTTTTCTCATCTGTATGTTGTTTCTCCAGTATTTCGGATTTCTGTCTTGGGAGACTAAGGGTATTCCTCAAATTAGGTCAAACTAATTCTTAGTATGATTCTAAGACATATATATATTTAATAATACTTTTGAAATAATACTTAATGTCACTTTTTCCATTGCTACAAACTCATAGGAAAAAAACAATTATGTTTGATTACTTAAAATATTCATAACCCAAGTGGAGAAGAAATAATGCAAGTCTTCCTTTGTCAGGTTATTTTATTAGGTGGTCCATCCTGAGTGAAAAGATTCTTTGTAGGCTTATGCACCACGATCAGCTGAGAGTGTTACTAGGACTAAACACCTCTGCTTGTCTGCCTTTATTTTCCACATGTCCACATTATCTTGAAGCATACTTATTTTGGAAGTTTAGGAAAGGGCACCTTTCAGCCACTATTGTTGCTGATGACCCCGTTAGTATGAAAGAGAAAGGTGAATATCAGATAACTAGGTTTCCAATCAGCAGACTGACTAAAGAATAGCACGTATAAACATGACATATGAACAGCTGTGTAACAGCCTCCAGGTACGTTCAGCCGCTCCTCAGTTCCCTTTAGGGAGATAGTCTTTCTCACACTCAGTTGTCTGTGGCATTGAGAGGGTGACTGAGTATTTTGGGACAAATGTGGCTAAGCATAGTTTTTATAGATTTAGCATATAAACCTGTGCCAAAGGCATAGCACCTCTGAGGAAGAGTGAAGATTTTATTACTGTAGTATCTGAGTATAAAAAGTATAGGTTTTTGTTCATTCGCTTTGATCTTTTTGGGGGTGACTGGAAGTGCTGTGTAATGTATCTTCTCTATATTTCAAGAATGAAGAAGCCCCATCCTTTTTGTTTAACCTGATAATTCTCCTTAAGTTGAGGATTCCTCAGGAACTGCAGTTGTGCTCTTGAAGATAAGCTGTGGGTTGTTTTTTGGTTGGATTTTTTTTTCTGGGTAGTTCTGCTTATAAATGGAGCAAGTCTTTGTCTCAAGTGTTACTCAAGTGGTTGTACCTCAATGAATGCAGTCTTTGAATTTTCTTAGGAACAGTCGGGTCCTGAAATGTCACTTCACTGGGATGTCAAAAAAATAAATAAACTTCTAATAACAGAAATAACTTTACTGTGAAGATAAACATTAAAAAGACTACAGAGTTCTTCACTCTACTGTGATCTTCTCTTACTTTGTAACAGTGCCGAATATATTCAGGTGTTAGGAAACAGTAGACTGTTACAGTATTTAATTTTTATACTACCAGTTTCAAACTTGCCTGGAGGACTGGTGACCTAAATCTGTTTTTATATATGAAATTTTTGTGTGGAAAAAAAAAGGGGAAAAGAGGACTGGGAGAGTAGCTTACAACTAAAATATAGGTGGCTTTATGTAGGTTTTCACATTACTGAACCTTTATCAATGGGAAATTATTGATACCTGTATTGAGATAGATATATATATATATAAGATATATATATATATCTATCTCATGTAGTTAGATTTGATGAAGGATGAAAACTTGTACAAATGTAAATGTGAACTACATACAGCAATTACTGCTGAATATTGGATTAAAGTTGCTAAACAGTTTAAGATGTTTAAAATGGCTTTTCTTTGTTTCTATCAGTGATTGAACTATGCTTTCAGATTGGTTAACATGACTCATAAAAGTGAAAGAGGAACACCAGTCTGAGAGTGTAATTACCATTTTTTTTTTCAGAAAGAGATGTGCAGCTGTTCTTTTTCGTGTCCTTTTAATCTCTTTAATACTGTTTTTAACAATAACAAAACCTCTGGAGAATTCTTTGCGTAAAGTGATGCCTGTTGGGAGCCTCATAAGTATCACAATTTGGAATCAGAGCAAGAATAACCGACCCATTGTAATTATTGTACATTTATGTCTCTTGCAGAATTGAGACTCTGCTGATTCACTTCACGCAGAATTGTGTACACTTTACCCAGGACTGCATGTAGTGTTACTAAATGTCTCTTCCTTAAGAACTCTATGTACTACAGCTGATATGATGTCTTACCCAAATTTTTGAGCAAGTCTATGAGGTTGCCAGTAGCATCATCTTTCATCTTATAGATCAACAGCAAATTTTCTTGCAGTTGTTTTAACTGGTTAGGCGGATGTTTAGTTACTGAAGTTATACTGCTCCAAAAAAGAACACAGCTGTAATATGACAACTGTAGTGTTTTAAAGCCAGAGAGGATGAGATTTCTGTCCTTGGGGGGAAAAAAGAGCAAATGTAGTTTAATTTAAACAGTAGGGTGAAATCTATGTTAGCTCTGTTGGCCTAGTAGTGGTTCTTCAGCAATTTTATATAAATATAACCATGACTTCAGTTGATTGACTCTCCTATATTTACTGATTAGGAGAGAATAATTAAGATTTCTGGATGTTACACTTCTCAGTATACTTTGTCAATTTCAAACTGACAATCCATCTCAAAATTCTCAGAAAAAGGATTGTCTACTTTTATAAATCTTTTTAAAATGAGAATAAGTAGTGGATTTACGCTGATACTATTTGTATTTTTTTTCTGCAGAGCTAATCCTCCATATTAAATGATGCCATATGTTAAAAGCAAAATGAAAAAAAAACATTTCTTGAAACATGAATTATGAATTAGTTACATTTTTATATTTTCTTGCAGAAGAGGATAATTAAGCAAAGAGAATGAGTGCAGTTGACAGCATACTATAGTGTGTCATATATTTTCAGGACCAATGATGATTCTCGTGCTTGTTTCATGAGAAATCTTTCCAATCTCTGTGTTTCTGGTATGGTCATTCTTTTAGCTGAACAGTAGCATCTTAGCCTTCAGGGTAAGCATCAGAAAATAGAGCTTTTATGGATAAAGACAATACTGTAATATGCTGTGGTTCTTTTGTTTTCCAGAATCATCCAGCCATACAACAAGAACAATAATGGTAAGTATAGAGGAGATTAAAGGTATCGATCTGTCTATAGATATATTTTTCCTTTGAAAACAAAGTGGATATAGTAGTACCCTAAGCCATTGGTATACTTTCTTATAAAATCCAGTATTAATTTAGAGATCAAACAAGTCTGTCTGCCATCATATTTCCTGGAAAAGCTTGGAAAAAATGTGAGGTAGAAGAGCTTAAGAAGTACCAGTGCTGTCAGTTTGAATAGGTGAAAAATCCAGTTAAAATTCTGTGTCTTACGTGTTTAAGTGATTCTTTTATTATGTCAAATTAATGTTGATAAAATCTCTTGCATTCTATGTGTATCACATGTGTCAGAGCACATTTAGAGTTTAAAACATAAACAAGTAATTTCTTGCATCACATTGCTGTGAGGCTGGTTTCTAACTTTACCTTGGGTTTGATTGTTTGAGTTCTGGAAACAGAGAAATTTTTAAACAGACAGATACATCTTCAAAAATTAGATTTACAAAGTTTTATGCATAAAAATGTCATGGGTTTAGTGTCTGTCATGGTTTTTTATAGGGTGAGAAATTTTATCAATCTCCATTTGTTTCAAATTCCTAATGAAAGTTTGTTAAGGACTGAACAAAATTTTGCATAAAGAAAACATATTTTTGACTGGGCATGATTCATGCCTATCCTGTAGATATTTGAAGGAAGGGCCATCTACTTTTGGAAAAAGACCAATTTTTTGAGGTGAGTTTTGAAATTTTAGAGTAAAACCCAACAAAAGCTTGTTTGTTTTAATTCCTATAGTTTTCAGTGTGTCCCTTCAAATTTATTAGCTCTTCTGTATGTACGGCATTTGTGGGACATGTAAATTCACACACAGGTACTTGATTCAACAGAGGACAAAGGGTAAATTTAGTTCATTACCTTTCTTATCAGTAGTCATTAATAGCCCAGTGCAAATGGATAACAAATAGGTAAGGATTACAGATCACAAAATTTCAAAATAGTAGATATGTATCTGGAAAAAGTGATGTTTTCTACTGGATGTGACATAATCCTTCTTTGTAATTAATTTGGTTTAAATAGACCCATTTCAAAATAAGACGCTTAGAGTTACTTAACCGTATTCCTCTGCTATAAAATTTTGGAAGAGATTGAAATTTTTTTTTTAAATATATCTTCTGCATAGCTTTCAGGAAAAGAGCTAGAGGTTAATGCTGAACTGGTGAAAACTTCACTCTTCATTTCCCTTTAATTTTTGTCCTATTAATTTTTTCTGTCAGTCTCTCTTGTTCATTAATGTATCAAAACAGCTCTCAAAACTGACCCAAAGAAATGGGAGTTTTACCTATATAAATGTATCTTCCCACCAAAACATGGCCAAACTTTAAAGAGACAAGAGAAAGGTTTCTAAATAACTTGTATTCTTCAGGTTCCTGTGTTGTGAACCTCTGCAGACCTCTCTGCTGACAACTCAGACCTCTCAGACTAATGTTCTGCAGTCAGTGTGCAGTAATTGTCCATGGCACTTAAATAAAAGTGCAATTAAAAATACGTATTCTGTTTAGTGTGAAAAGTTTATAACAATATGTCCACTCTTCTCTGCAATTAAAGCATAACTGAATGTGTAACAGAAGATTTCTTGCTCTCCAACGAGTAGGTAGAATATGTCAGTAAAGCCAGAAAATATCCTGTTTCTTCTGTTAGAAACATGAGATTATCTCTTCAACACTGGCATAGCAGAGCAACACTACTGACATCCATTTTTGAATGACTACTGCAATAAGCAATTAGTCTGAAATAAAGTCCTCTTTTTTCTGACTGATTATGGTTAATATTGTAACAGATAAAAAGTTAAAGCATGATCTTTAGTCAATCAGAATGTGAGAGAGAGAGCAGTAAATCTGTATACTGCCTCACATGCTCTGATGTAAAAAAAATTTTGTCTTAGAAGGTGAAGTTCTTGAACTCTTTTTAACTTGCATTTATAGGTGGTAGAAAAATGGAATAAGGCATTAAATCGGATCTTGTCTCTGAAGATTCAGATTTATGTTAAAATCAAAGCCAATGAGGAGTAGAGTATACTTTGCTAAGGAAAAAGTGGTGCAATTTTTCTGAGAACATTACAAGAATTCTTCTTATTTAAATACAATGATGGCTCCCTATTTTTTGTTTCAGATTTGTGTTCATAAAAATTTTAAAAAAATAGAAAAAATTTTAAGGGTCTGGGAAGGGGGAGAGGGGACTGTCTGTTTTAACTGTAAAACAACTTTCCTCTTATTCTGTGGATAGACACCTTGGTTAGTCTTTCATCACCAGTTTACTGATTTCTATAAATAAATATTTACTTTAAAATGCTGCTCTTAAAGAAAGACATAGTTTATTCAGCTTTTGTATAACTTCCATGAAATACAGAGGCTATAAACATTGTAGTATTTTAACCTAGACGCTTTAGAAAAGTCAACTGTTGTCTTTTTTTTTTTTTTTCCCCCTCTGCCTTTTTTTCCCCTTGCACAGAAATGTCTTTGACTTGGATTTGCAGCATTACATCTATTCTAAGTGTTTTGTGAAAGGTTTGATAACAAATCATAAGGTTCAAAAGTAATACTTGTGTTGACCATTTGGTTAATTTATTTTATATGATCTGTTGTTTGAAAATCTTTTTTTCTTTAATAGCCGTCAGGTTTCTTAAATGACATTCCTTACCCAAAATGAATGTCTGCCTGCATGCTAGTATCAACATTTGCAACTCCATGCTGTGTGGAGACTGTATTTTGTAATTTTTGCATTCATCTCAAATCTCTATGAATAAATAAACTAAATGAGCCCCAAACCTTGATGCTTATTAGAGATATAATGCCTTTGCAGAGAACAATACTTCAGATGTGGCAAAACAGAATAAATATTTGATTTAAACTTAACATAATTCTATGCTTGTTTTACACTATATCCTGTATAATTAGGTTGATGTAAAATATATTGAACCAATTAGTATGGACTACTACCGATCATCTGAGCGTGCCTGATGTCTTCTAGTGATTTTTTTTTTTTCTCCAGGTAGTGAGCTTCTTTTGTTCTGCTTGATTTGATTTGATTTTTTTTTTGTTTAAAGATGCAACAAAAAAATTTAAAATGCTAATTTTAGGCAATGGGAATTTTAAATTTCTTTCTTTTTGAAAGAATTGGGGAAAACATAAGAGATCATAATTCAAGTCCGCTTAGGAATTTCTGATAATGTAGTTAAACGTTCTTTCAGCCACAGCATAAATGTGCACCATTAGTTGAATGTTCACTTATAATGCCAGTTGGTGTTATGTATTTATTTCAAAGCTGGATGTCTTTTCAGAATCTTCAGTGGCTCTCAGTGAATAAATGCTTAGCCACTTATATGCCAGTGCAGTTTGAGAAACTTATAGACAAGAACCTTGATTGTGATTTGGAATCTGAATCCCATTTCTGAATTTGTACATGATTCCCCTCTTGACTTTCCAACATGCATCTTAATATCCTTGTGCTTGAAATTCCTCTGGGAGCTAGTGAGGATAGGAGATTTACCCTCCATAATAAAGATGCTATATTGAGTTGCCACTTTAATATAAGGTGTTTGTGGAGTATCTTTGTGGGTGTCTTTGGAATAGTATCCAAACTTTGTTGGACTGGTAGCTGCCACTACAGCACACGTCACGGGTATGGTGATGCTATACGGCTAATTCCTGTTTCCCAGACACAGCAAAACCTTATGCCTAGCGCACCTTGTATTGAAAGAGGTGGATTTACAGTTAAGCAACTGGTTGAATTAATAACTCTGTGCCGCTGCTTCCAGAGGATCTGACAGAGAGAAACACATTCTTATGTAGCTTCTTCATTCTTATGTAGCTGAACATTGGAGGTGTCTCAGTTGCCTGCTGGAAAATGAATATTTGTGTATGCAAATGCAAAATCCATGCCCCTGCCAGGTGAGTTTTGATGAGCAGCACTTGCAAGCAGCTCTCAAAAATCCAACTGTGCACCAGCCTGGGAGAGAAGGACCCGAGAATGGTGTCCCCAGAGAAATGCTTTAGCAGGGGACAAGTGAAGCTGTGAAGACGCTATAAGAAACAGTCTTCCCATAAACTCCTCCTTGTTGAAGACCTTGAAAAGACTGCCTTTGGTCTCAGAGGTCTCTGAGGATGTGTCCAGTTTGCAGCATGGAGACCTCCTGTTTGGCAGGTGAAACTCTTCCCAGAGATAACTCGATGCTGACTTTAAATATTTGTGTTCTTTGTTGTGTGTAACGTTGCGTGAACCAGAGCTCCCTTAGCCTAATGAGGTTTTTCTTGCAAGCACGTGCAAAGATAGATTTTCTCATTACGCCTTTTGAGTGTGGCGCAATTTTGTCCTAGAGCTACAGGAGATCTCAATGAATGTACACAGGTTGAGGGGAGGAAAAACTTGGGAGAAAGGAGTCCCTCAGCAGGGAGGAGGATTTGTCCACCGTGCAGTTAGCAAACTCTGGGTACTGCCCCTGCTGCTCGGGTGCTGTGGTGTGATCGGCCACTGGAATGCGGACTCTTCATACCAGTGGTTTTGTTGCAGACTCACAGCACAGCTGGTTAGTGATGTACGCAGCCAAAATCAAAATGCTGGCTGCTAACTGCGCACAGCAGCATTGCGATGAAATTATTGGAGCTTTCTGTGTGTGGTGTTTTTGAATGAAAAATTCTGCCTGGTAGCACAGGTAGTATTCCTAAGGCTTTCATAACCTTTCTAGTGTAACTGTGTGCTAGAGGGGGAAAATGTAACATCATAATAATAGTTTAAAAAAAAGCATTTAACAAGTACTTTGTATGAAAGTTCATTTTGCTCTTAGTGTTGATATTAGTATGACAGTGGCATTGAATGCTCATTTTTATACACAGTGGTAAATATATATTTTTGAGAGGAACTAATGAACTGATTTTCTACTCAAGAACTTCAATTGTTTTGATTAACTAGAAATTAAAGATAATGTGGTCCCTACCACAGATAGGAGAACAATGATCTTATTTTCTTGTATCCTTAAGTGAAATGTAATTAATTTCTTCAAATAGCTTGAAAGAACTGGAGGAGAAGGAAATAAAAGAGAAAATTCTAACCAATATGAATTATACAACAGAAATGAGATTATACTGTAACCCTTGCACCATTTTCTCTAATGTTATCTCTTGCCTGGTATAAGAGTTCGGGCCTAATAAAAGTAGGTAAAGCAGAAGTTCAGAATTGGTAATGACATCTGTCTCTGCCAGGGGAAAAAATATTATGAAAAAATACATACTTTTTTCATCAGGCTTAACTGTTCTTCAGAGTTTATAGAAAATACACTTTGTGTGCCTTGTATGTTTCCTGAACATTTTTTGCCCGTGAATGTTGTCTTGAGAAAAGGAAACATTCAGTTGTGTATTCGAAAGGAGCCTGGGAAAAGATGTAAGCCATTTTATTTGATAACTTAAACCCATGTCTAATTGGGGAAGCACAGCAAAAAATTGCCATTTGAGCCCTTGAATGTTCCTCTGTAACATATGGCACTGCCCGTTGCCAGATAAAAATAATTACCATGAAATCTGATGTATAGCAGTGTTTTCCATGCACAAATTCTTACTCACTTCTTGAGCACTAATCACTTTGCACACTAAGATATCATCAGTTAAGTACCATTATGAATTTTTAATTTCATCCAAATGATGTATTTTATCTTGAATTTATTCTAAATAATAGCTGAATTATTTCTAGTAGCATGTTCTTCCTCCCCACCAAAGCCAATACAAAAAAAAATATGTGAAAGCCAAACTGCAGTCTGAATGAAAAAATTAGGTAAATATTTAGAGGGAATACAGAGATAGATTTTCAGCCCTATGTGCAACAACAACTAAATGCACCAGAAACCCTGTTTGTCTCTAAGACAAAGGAAAATAGTTTAGCTCTAAGAGTTGTATGTGACACTCAAATTTGATGTCTTGTTGCTCTTTTTGTTGTTGTTTGGTTTTGTATATCATATCTAAAGTACCATAGAAGAGATTGTTCAGTTATTTGCACTAAAATAATGAACACTGGAATTTCTCATTGAGTGCATAAAATTTGTCTTACTGGAAGGAGCAAATGGTGTGGATCAGGGTGTGTTGAAATTTGTGGCATAATGCGAATATAATGCATTGAATAAAAGTGTAAGAACCATGCAGAAGAAATGGGGCTGCTCTTTATTATTTTTGGCTGTTACTTTTTTATGACATGATTTAAGAAGTCGGTTTTGTGTTCTGTTCTGCCCATCTTTGTGGATGCTACCAGCCCCCTCCTTACTCAATGATGGTGCAATTAATCCCGTAATTAGAGGGTACTCCCGTGAATGTGCAGCATTTTGTAATATTCCTAAAATGTGCACAAATGGTATCAGTAATGTAGAAGACCGGTATTATTTCACTGAGAAAATAGTACTTCTTCCTAAGAAAACATGATGCTGAATCCATGTGAGAGAAAGTAAGCAAACTTTCATTTTTGGATAATGTCTTCTATCATATCTGTTATAATCAAATAGTGTTCTTAGTTACCCTGCTGATAATTAATTATGTGGGAAACAAGATTCAAATTTGCAAGATTAATGTATTTGTCATGAGATGTTCTTCCAAAATATTACCTATAGATGACATAGAAAACATTATTTTCACTCTCTCCTTTTCATATATCAGAAGGCAGCTTCTCTCATTAGATCTGAGTAGTTGCACAATTATTCCAGGTAAAGGTTTAGTGGAAAACTCATGCATCGTTTTATGTTTAATGTTATCCGTATTAAAATGAATGCAGGCGTATTGCAGTCAGCTTTAATATACAATGACTGGTGAGTAAACCTATAAACCATGGCACCAGCAACCTGATATAAACCTTTGCTATCCTGCTTTCATTTAGGTTAGCAGCAGGACCAAACCACTTATCTTATGCAGATAAGACAAGATAAGACAGGCAGAGTAAGGACCTGAAAGAGAAGTATGGATTTTTAAAAATTAGATTAATGCCATACTTGGATGAAAAAAAAAATATCTCATTGGTTGGGATGCTCAGGTTTAGCTCAGAAAATGTGAATTCTCTCCTAAAATCAACAGGTTGCTGTTGCAGAACTGCTTAGTTCATGGCATTGATTCATGCCTCAATCTCTCTTTGTATAAAATGGTATCAGCAATAGTTAATTTAGTTTTTAAAGAGCTTTAAGACCTGTGAGTAAAATGTGCACAGGGTGTTATCTGACCCCCAGGTACTGCTTGAGGAAGACTAGCTGTTTTTTAAGAAAGGTGCTGTGTGTAGCCTGCCCTTTACAGCAGAATTAGTTAACAATTATGCGTATTCTCAGGCAAATACCTTTCCCTTTTATTATGATTTCAGCATGCTGCTCCCCATGTTCATATGACTAATGGTAAGGCCTTGCAAGCCAGTGCAAGTGCCATTAAGACAAGCACCATTCCAGTGATCAAGAGACAGAGGCAAAATTGGCTTGATGCTTCAGATGATGGTTTCTTTATAGCTACAGAAGAGACCAGGTAAGAGAAATGAAATCTAAGCAGGGAACAAGGCTTCACTGCATACGTGTTACTGATCCACTATTTGAATAACAGTTTTTGACATTATTGTTTGAGGTTGCATTACAGTAAAGAGCAATGTTACATTAAAACATATAGTTGACTTTGCATCTCTTGCATACTAATATTATCAGTATTTCACTAATGACTTATTCAGTCAGGGCTGCTTCTTTGTGGCAAAGATTAGAACTTTTAAATTGCTACTAATTGTAGTTCGTATACAATGAAGTTTAAGGCACCTTTGATCATTCAGCAAAATGTAAATACATCCACAATGTAGGTTACACTCTAAGATTTTCAGAACTTGAAAAATATATAGCAGATATACAGAAATATACAGCAGATAGCATCTTTTCCAGGCTAGAAATTTATTTCCTTTAAAAGCAACTAAGATTATAATCTTTTTTAGCCTTTCATTTACAGATTAATTGGTAAAATTTAATGAGCCTTTGCTTTTCCCAGTAGAGCTTGATGTCACAGAAGAGTCGCTAGTTTTCTGGGGACCTCTGTTCTTTTCTTTCCCTGTTAAGATCTGGCCATTACCTGATTTAATTCAGACTAAGACAAGAAGTTAGTCTGGTTTTGTAAGCAGTAGCTGCTGGGCCTGTTACTTAAAAACCTTTAAAATCTTGCTTAAGCAAGGGGATTATTGCAGCAAGTAACATCTTGTTACTTCTGTGATTATTTCACCAGCCTAGAAAAGTTGGTAGTTGAACAAAAATGTAGGTAATTAAAGAGGAAAAAGAAAGAATATATGTAAATATAGACTAACCAAGGGAAATGTGCATATTGAGCCCAGTTTATGGTAGGTTTAGTTAGGGAAGTCAAAATACTAGTATGTGACAATTTGGTGATTATTTCAAGATCAATTAAATATGGCGCTTCATTTTTTTTCCTTTTGTATGAGGAGTGCGACAATTCAGAGAGAGTGGTAGGAGGACGATGAGCTCTTAGGTTTCTGATATCTAGCCCAGAGTGACAGCATTCACTATTTTTGAGAGCTGCTTGATGCAAAGAGCTTAGCAGTATCAGACTAATCTCCAGTGATTATACCCTCAAAGTGAGACTGGTAACCTTTCGAAGTTTTAGAATTTTCAAATTTTTTTTCAATTATTATAGAGAAGTGCCTGTCAAAGGACTGAATGAGTCCTACACTGACAGTGTTTGTCTCTCCCCGCTATCTCAGAGGTAGCCCAGACAACTGGTATAGACTAGATGTTGAAATTCTGGGCGATTGAACTAAGGTGTGATGAACCCTGCCTTTGCAGAACACTAATCCGTGATAGCCCTGCTAGGAAATCGCCCTACGCACTCCCATGGCTGCAGACACAGTACCCGTGCCCAGCAGCAGGGCAGGCCTTGCACCGTGTCCCCGTCCGCACCCACGGTGGTGGTAAACCGAGGGGCTTAGTCCTCAGTACTCTGCATCTGCTGCTCTTCTCCAAATCTTAAAAGTTTAAAGAGTAACATTTGAAATCTCCTGGTATGGGGACCATAGGGCAGTTAGACCTCACTGATAGTCCCTCTTACAAGGAGGGACCTGAATATGTCATCCTGTGTTACGCTGGCCGGTGCGGAAGAAGCACAGCAGGGAACGACAGAGGAGTGGCGTGGGTTGAGCCCCCCAGTACAGCCGTTCCCCGTTCCCAGTCTGGCCAGAGCTGACCCCGTAGGTTCAGTGCTGGTACATATTTGTGCACCTTCCTTCTGTGCTAGCAACACACAAGGAGTAATAGTGCCCCACTCACGTTAATCTTCAACACTATAGCTAATGGAGACGGCAACATTTTATCCTTTGAAAATCTGTTTCACATAAGATCTGTTCCTTCTCTCTCACAGAGCTTTTCCTTTTTTTTTTTTTTTCTCCTATCTCCATCCCATCTGAAGTTCAACATATTTTAGGTGCTGATCTGCTCTTCAGAGTAGAACAGGAATGTACTTCATTTCTGTTGTAATGTCCATGCTCGTACATTTCAGCTTTTTTTTTTTTTTT